>VMDR010003156.1:0-76557 GCA_007922815.1 Macrotus californicus
AATAGTGTGGGAATTGGAGAAGCCAAAGAACTTAAATGTTTGATACATGGACATGAACTGGGGTGGTGGAATGATGGTGAGGGGGGTACATGGTGGAGGGGAATAAAGGGTAGGAAAAAACGGGACAACTGTAATCACATAATCAGTAAAATATATTAAAAAATAAACATAACATCACAAACAAAATGAAAGACAAAAACCACATGATCATATCAACAGATGCAGAAAAAGCATTTGATAAAGCACACCACCCATTTATGATAAAAACATTCAGCAAAATGGCAGCAGAGGGAGCATACCTCAACAGAATAAAGGCCTTATATGAGAAACTTACACACATCATACTCAACAGACAAAAACTATAAGCTTTCCCACTAAGATCAGGAACAAAGCCAGGATGCCCACTTTCACCACTTCTATTCAACATAGTACTGGAAGTTCTAGCCATAGCGCTCAGGTAAGAAGAAATAAAAGCCATTCAGATTGGAAAGGAGGAAGTAAAACTGTCATTGTTTGCAGATGACATGATAGTATACACAGAAAATCCTCCACCAAAAAAACTACTTGACCTAATAAATAAATTAGGCTCAACCAAGAAACTATTCAACCTAGTAAGTGAATTTGGCAAAACAGCAGGACACAAAGTCAATATTCAGAAATCGAAGGCATTTTTGTACACCAACAAAGAAATATCAGAAACAGAAAAAAGGAGAAAAATCCCATTTGCTCTAGCAACAAGAAAAATAAAGTACCTAGGAATAAACTTAAACAAGGAGATAAAAGATCTGTACTTAGAAAACTATAGAACACTGAAGAAAGAAATTAAGACACAATAAATGGAAGCATGCACCATGTTCATGGATTGCAAGAATTAACATCATTAAAATTCCCATACTTCCCAATTTAGAGAGTCAATGTAATCCCTATTAAAATACCAATGACATATATGACAGATATAGAATATTTCAAAAATTTATATGGAACCATATATGACCCTGAATAGCCTCAGCAATTTTGAGAAAGAAGAACAAAGTAGGAGGTAACACAATACCTGATATCAAACTATATTAAAAGTCCACTGTAATCAAAACAGTCTTGTACTACCATAAGAACAGACGCATAGATCAATGAAATAGAACAGAGAGGCCAGAAATAAAGCCATGTCTTTGTGGTCAATTAATATCTGACAAAAGTGGTAGCTGCATAAAATGGAGTAAAAACAGCCTCTTCAATAAATGGTGTTGGGAGATCTGGACAGGTACATGCAAAAAAAATGAAACTAGACCACCAACTTACACCATATACAAAAATAAAATCAAGATGAATATAAGACTTAAATATAAATTCTGACACCATAAAAGTCCTAGAGGAGAACATAGGCAAGAAAATCTCAGATATCCCACATAGCAATATTTTCACTGATATTTCCCCTAGGGCAAGGGATATAAAGGAAAAATAAACAAGTGGGACTGTATCAAATTAAAAAGCTTCTGCACAGCTAAAGAAAACATCAACAAAATGAAAAAGGAATCTACCGTAAAGGAAATCATATTTCCCAATGATACCTCAGACAAGGGTTTGATCTCAAAATAATATAAAGAATGCATATAACTCTACTCTAGGAAGACAAACAATCCAATTTAAAAAATAGGCAAAAGATATGAACAGACACTTTTCTAAGGAGGACATAGGGCCCAGAGACATATGAAAAGATGTTCAGCATCACCAGCCATCAGAGAGATGCAAAGTAAAACCACAGTGAGATACCACTTCACACTGGTCAGGAATGGCCATCATAAACAAGTCAACAAACAAGTGCTGTTGAGGGTGTGGAGAAAAGGTGCACTGTTGGTGGGAAAGTAGACTGGTGCAGCCACTGTTGAAAACAGTGTGGTATTTCCTCAAAAAACTAAAGATGGAACCACCTTTTGATCCAGTGATCCCACTGCTGGGATTATACCCTAAGAATCCTGAAAACACCAATCCAAAAGAACCTATGCACCTCAATGTTCATAGCAGTACAATTTACAATAGCTAGGATCTGGAAGCAACGTAAGTGCCCATCAGGAAATGAGTGACTGAAAAAACTGTGGTATGAATGTGGTACACAATGGAATACTACATAGCAGAAAGAAAGAACTGCTAATCTTCGAGCGAGCATGGATGGAACTGGAGAATTTTATGCTAAGTGAAATAAGCCAGGCAGTGAAAGACAAATACCATATGATCTCACCTGTACGTGGAACGTAATCAACAAAACAAACAATCAAAACAGAACCAGAGACATGGAAATAAACAGCAAACTGACAGTAAGAAGAGGGGTGGGGGTGGGCGATAACAGAGGAAAGAAGGGGAAGAGCCACGTCAAGGAACATGTATAAAGGACCCATGGACATGGACAATGGAATGGGGTGGAGACTGATGGTGGGAGCGGGGACTGGGCAGGGAAGAGCAACAGGGGAAAAACTGAGATAACTATAATTGAACAACAATAAAAAAAAAAGGTCTCCATCTTAAAAGCAGGGGTGATTTATGCAAATACAATCTCTAAATGGTAGGAAAATTGCTACATGAAAAAGAAGTCTACATAACAAACTCATCATGGTGGTTTACTACTAATGTAATTAAAAGATTTTATTTATTTATTTGTTTGTTTGTTTGTTTATTTATTTATTTATTTCGGGGGGGGGAGGGAGGGAGAGAAACATCAATGTGTGGTTGCCTCTCATGCATTCCCTCCTGGGGACCTGGCCCACAACCCTAGGCATGTGCCCTAGACTGGGAATCAAACCAGAGATCCTTTCTTTGGTTTGCAGGCTGGCACTCAATCCACTGAGCCACACCATCCAGGGGTAGGAGGTGTTTTTTAAAGAATGCTAGAAGTTCTGGGCTAGGAGTAAAACAATTTCCCTAACAAACTTGTCTACTTAGGACTCTTAATTCTATCTTTCGACTAGTCCACTCGAAGATCAATCTACAACTTAGTACAGACAATCCTTGACTTATGTTCAAGTTACAATGCTGTGAAAGCTATATGCATAGTAAATTATGTGAGATACACTTATTATAAAACAGCCTTTGTGTTAGATGATTTTGTAGGCTAATACAAATTCTGAGCATGTTTAAGGTAGGCTAGGCTAAGCTGGGATGCTTGGTAGGTTAGGTTGTATTAAATGCATTTTGACTTATGATATTAAAACCACAGTAACTGGAGGAATACCTGTACTTATAAAGTTTCACCACCTTCTATAACTCAAGTTACAATGTTAATAGAATTTAGACCAGGAGCCAGAAGTATTATAGGGAAAAGTGGACCAGCCAATATCAGTACCATGCCTTAGCTCTAAGAACCTTCATGATACAAATCCAGTGGTCTTAGGAGACTGGTCATAGGATAGAGAGTGCTTTTTACAAAAGGTTGAAGCTTTGAACTTTACAGAAAGAACTTTAGCTTCCTCCAAATAGTGCCTGGATAAATTCGAGACTATCGTCAAAAGGAATTCTAAGGGTAAACCTGAGTGTACATGTTTAAAATGAAGACCAGAATCATTCTGCAGTTATTGGAAACTCACTGTATCAGGGTGTGTCCTCTCCTCCACCCCTGGAAAGAATAAATGAACACAGACATGTCTACGTCTCTACATGCCCTCAAAAGACTTAGGCTTCAAAAACACAATGAAACCCTTAAACAGTTTTTGATGTAGAAAATGACAGACCCTAATAAGTATTTTTAAGTCTTTTTATGCTTTAAGAGTTTAATGGCTAAGACAAAAGCATAGTTTATTAAGCATATACAGGAAGCAACTGTTTGAGCTGAATTATCTCAAAACAAGCAGGAATATATACCATGTGGTGGGTCTGATTCCATATTTGTGTTCCTAAATACTGGAGAGCTGAAAGAAACAAAAGACCCAGACTCTACCCTGCCCTCCATGTTTGCAGACTGGCAGCTCTAATTCCAGGAACACAAACTCACCAGTTTGTTGCTCAGCTCCTACCAGGTACCAGGTAGGGCAAGAGGATTTTCTGGCCTCCCTCTGACCCACCTACTTTAGGCCACTCACCCCACTTCCACCAGATGGATGTGTCATTGTACCAGCTTCCTCCAAAGCCTTGTGCCAAGGCCTTCAGGTAGAGGCAAAAAAGGTGGGCTTCCCAAAGACCCCAATTCCAACTTACACACTCAGCCCCCCCAAGTTAAGAGCATTTTTGATGATCTGACACAGCAGAGCCAGCTGAAACCTGAAGGCTTTTAACAAGCCAAGCAGATGAGAAAAAGCAGGGGGAAATTAATTTAAAAAGATGATCAATCAGCAAGTGCCAGCATTACATCCCTTTCTTTCACTCTGGTCCCATCTTTGAAATACCCCCATTCCAGCTGAGCATCGAGGCAAGCGGTAGGCTCGAGACAGGAGAAAATGTTTTCATGTATGACAGTGAGGACAGCCGCCTGACTATTCCATGGGCTCTCTTCTATTATGATTACCTTCTAGTTCTGTTCCCACGCTCAATCACAGTGCCCAACCCTGGGTCCCAGCCTGCCCACACTTCTTTAAGTATTTTACAATTAAAATTTTCCCTGGTCACACTAGCTGTTGGCTAATAGCTAATAATAACAGTTATCAATTATTGAACACTTGATATCATGCCAGACACTAGTGCTAAGAAAAAGCATTAGTATGGACATTAAAAGTCACATATCCTCACCACGACCCCATTTAAAGACAAATCAGGCACAAAGCAAATTACCTAACATCACAAACACAAAACATGATATGTATGGCTTGAGAAACAATGACCCTTACCTGCTGAGCCCACCCATAACAGTGCACCTAGGGGAAAGCCCACAAACAGATGGGTCCCAAGCTCGGGAATATTACCACACAATACCAGAGTAGTGAGTCTTTCCATCAGCCTACCACTGGAAAGCAAGCAACATGTGGTCTGTGCCCAGTGCTCAAGGAAGGTGTCCTACTCACTGTCCTCCCCCAGGCAAGTCCTTGGTGATCCAGGTAAGCCAGATGCCCTTGGGCTCAGCCTCCCAGAGGTGGGGACTGAAGTGATTTCAGAGGCCCTAACCCTGTGAAGTTTCAGCCCACCAGTATGGCTCAGAGCTCCAGCTCTGCCAATGTCTGACCCTGACTGAAACCTGAATTTCTTCAACTTGCAAATATTATCTGCTTCACTGTTGTAAGTCTGCATCGGGAAATGCAGATAAAGGGTATCTTCCACACACTCTCTCTCCACCTCCTGAAGCCACTTAATATAACAACTATTATCAGCCAAGTAGTATCTGGTTAGCCTAACAGAAACCCCAGCTTGTCCCATCTGAACAATGGGCTCCAGGCTACTGTTTCCAGACCCTGCCAGGACACCAACCCCTCCTATACTCATGCACTTGGGTCTTATTCAAAAACAGTCCCTTGAACCATGGCACTGATCCCGCTCAAAGGAACCACTACCCAGAAATACCTGGGAGATCAGGTTCTCCATAGAATAAGACTCCCTGTGACAGATCCTGAATAAAACGAAGCCAAGTACTGGCTGTCCCCTATGGACATTCTGAGTCGTTGGCCACTCCCTGTCCAGTGGGCAAGCTTCCAACCAGTTCCAGAGTCCTTCCCTTTCCACTTAGTCCCAGGTCTGTAAGTCTGCAAAAGACAGGATTTCTAACTACTCATTTATACTTACTTAATGGAAATGCCTTCCCATTCAGTCCTCCTGCTAAGTGTTTGAAGTGAACAACAGTCTGGGCACTCCAGAATCAAATGTCATCAGTAACAGCGTCACTATTAAAGAATGCCACTCTGCATTTATTAGTACATTATAACAGATACACATAAGTGTAACTCTGGGAAGTCATTATCCCCATTTCATAGGAAAAGAAATGAAGGCACACCAGTGTCAAGGAGCTACCTAGGGAGGCAGAAACAGGAGTAGAATAATTAAGAGGGTAAGCTCAGAGGGCAGACAAACCTGGATCTGAGTCATGGGGATGGAACCGGCTATGTGGCTTCCGCAGTTAAGTTTAAAACTGGACAGCTGGACCTCAAGGATTGGTGGGTGCAGTCAATGAGATAATCCATGTAAAATGCTCTGCCCAATACCTGACTCATAGAAAGGACTCAGGCATTGTTAGCCTTTATTAGAGTTGTTAATATCAAAAAAGCCCGTAAGAGAATCAAGCCTCCCTTGCATAACAGTGCCCTTTTCTGTGGCCATCCCACTCCGCCACAGCAGACCGGCATGCAGGACTCCCCAGGTGCCCACGGCAGCTCTCTCACAGTAAGTGACTGACTGCTGCCTCTTTCTGCTAAGTGGCAAAAATAAGTCGAATGGAGCCAGGGACAAGGAGGGGTGGGGAGAAAGGAAAGGCAGAAAGAATACAGAAAAAAAAAACAACAGTTGCAGCTTGGGGATTACCTGAAAGACAGAAGACAGTAACTGCTCAGCCTATGCTGGACCAAAATCAGTCTCCGGATTTTCCCCTTCAATTTTAGCTCCAGTGGCTTCTGTCTCCCTCCCTCCCTCCCTCCCTCCCTGAACATAAGCCTCCAGCCCCGTCCTCCCCGGGGCCAACCCTGGCCTGGACCCAGGCCTGGAGCTGGTCGCACTTATGGGCTGAGGGCAGTCCCAGAGGCTGTGATCCCTGCAGGTGGCTCTGGCCCAAAGAGCAACAAGGAAGCTGCTTCCATTTCTCATGGAGTTCTGTGAAGTGACAATCAGGCTAGTCCCTGTCTTCCAGGACTCAACTGTCTACTGCTGAGGAAGAATCGCCTCTTGGGGAACTGAACAACCATTAAGAGCTGAGCCACACAGACATAGTGCAAAAGGAGACAGGAAAAGGAGAGACGGGTGTGAACTCATGTTACAGATGGAAAGGTGGAGGGCCTAACAAGGAAGAACTCACAGTTGTGGGACATGGGATGCACACTTCACACACCCTCACCTTCACATCTCATAACCACTGAACTGTCGAAGCTTGCACACATTAGGAAACAGGTTTCTTCACTACTCAGCATTGGGGCGAGGCAATGAAACCAGTTTGTCAGACTCCGAGGCCTGTTCTGAGTCCTTCAATGACTGGAGCATGGAATGGAAAAGGAGGAGGCAAAGGGCACATCCACCTGGTCCATGTTGAGAGATGATTTTAAAATATGTATTGACAGCCCTGGCTGGTGTAGCTTGGCGGATTGAGCGTGGGCTGCAAATCGAAGGGTCGCAGGTTCAATTCCCGGTCAGAGCACATGCCTGGGTTGTAGGCTGGGTCCCAGTGGGGGCCACCTGAGGGGCAACCACACATTGATGTTTCTCTCCCTTTCTCCCTCCCTTCCCCCCCTCTCTAAAAATAAATAAATAAAATAAAGTATGTATTGATAGCAGTATCTTTTAAGTTACATATATTCACTGAGGAGACTGACATAAATTGTCACATTTCACCCACTACGACATGATGAAGAAGAGAATATCATCTTCCTTTTACAGAGAGGAAAGCGAATAGAGATGAAGGGATTTGGCTGCAGGTCATACAGTCTACAAAAGAAAAAGGCTTCCAGCCCTGGTGTCCGATTCTAAATGGGCCATTCCACTTCACTGGCCTTGCTCTGTTCTCTGTCTGCTAGGGTGTGTGCCAGGACATACCTTTCCCCTAAGGAGAGGATAATGCCCAAGAAGAAAAGATACATTATCAACACCTGGGGGTTCTCCAGGGGTACTTAGTCAACAGGAACAGAGTCAACTCCCAGGAAGCCTTCAGTTCTGGTCTGTGATCTCCCTGAGCAATGTGTAGCCTTGACCAGGTAACTTAACCTCTCTGAATTTCTGGGATCCTAACATTGAAATACGGGGTCTAGACTATTGTGGAATTACCTGCACCTTTTGTCACCCAAAGAGGATAAAGTTCTAAATCTGTAAGCTTTCTGAAGACAGGCACTTTTCTCCTTAGTGAACGGCTCTCACACTTCTTGCCCAAGCCTATCTGAGCCAACAGAAAATAAGGTAAGACCAAAAGGAGAGTGAAAACAGGGCTACACCAATCTGAACAAGGAGTGAAAAATCACCCTGTTGTTCTAGCCTCCCCCTTGCTCCTTAATCATCTTAGTGTGCTGTCTCCAGGGTCAGCAATAGGCTCTGACAGGTGGAAAACAGACCAGAGCAAGCTGGCTCCACACTGCAGCGAGCCAGCTAGTCAGGAAGCCCACTCAGAGGAATGCTATGACGGCTGCTAAAGGGGGCCTATCACCTAAGGAAACAGCCCTGGGAAATAAGCAACTAAAATCAGGAGGCAAATGCTAGCACCAAACACCAGTGTCAGTGTCAGCAAGGCTTCCTTGAGAGAAGGGACTGATCCGATCTACCCTTCTCATTCTCTTCCTATGCAGAGTCTCTTCAGAAGCAAGGAGCCACTGACAAATGCTCGTGTTTCTACATATCAACAGTAAGAAACCCATCTTTTGAACTTCCAACTAAACAGCTGGTAGAGCTAGTCAGGTGCATGTTTTTATTTCCTACTCTATCTGCCAAATACTCAAAGGCCAGAGAACACAAGGACATGAGTTCCTCAGCTCTTCATTGGCTGCCAGGGGCTGAAGCCACTGCACAACAGCAGCCATCCCTCTGGGGAGTCTCAAAGCCAAGGTCATGAGACCCCCTGATCTCACCAGGCAGCTGCAGAAGCTGAGCAGCCAACCAAGAAAAGCCTGGGACTGGGTGGTGCCCCTTTGTAAGTTACTTCCTAGAAAGTAAGCTTGCAAACTTGAGTCCTGCGGATGCCCGCCACAGGCAGTCGCCTGCTGTCGCCTGGGACTTGGGGCTTACAAGATCAGCTTTGGAAATTGGGTCTTACCCAGAGCAACTTGGGAGGGGAAGCTGTTCCTTCTGCTAAAGCACACAGGCCCCATCTGCTGCTATTTTCATGCCTTTAAACAGCTTTTTGTCCTAAAATGTACTGCAGCAGCAAGCTAAGACAAGAGTTGTAATTAGGGTTGGTAGGAACACGTGACTTTCTACATCAACCAATCTTAAGAGTGGAAAAAAAAAGAGAACAAGGATGAAGGGAGAAGGAAGGGAAGAGAAAAAAAGTCTTGAACAAAATAAACCAATTGGTTATGTTTCTGTAAAATAATCTTAGCTCCTAAGACCAACCAGGTTTGCACAAAGTGATTTTTCTTTTCTTTTTAACATGTTCTTACTGTTCCTTACCTTGCATACTTCAAATACACTAATAAGAATATCTACCCAGTTAAGTAAGACCTGAGGACTGCAGCCAGTTTAGGCTGCTAGAACAAATGTTACTTGCCAAATACAGCCAAGCCAACACACGCATGCACTATAAAATTTCCAAATACCGAATCATAAAGCCCTTCGGGTGTCTGGAACTGAGCTACATGATTAATCCCACATAACTCAAAATAACCCAAAAGGAGTCGCAGCACTTTACTGCCCCACACTTGGAACATTTTTTGCTGTCACACTACCTACTTTCCCCTCACCCTCTTCTGTCACTCGCGTTTAAATAAAACCAGAGGGCTGGCTGTACTGGGTGTGCGCTGCACGGCATCATAATAAAAATGGCACACCTGCCACATTCTTCATCTCTGGTGTTACGCTTGGAGCTTGTCTTCTTACCTAGCAGACAGACACGCTGGGCCCAGGGGAAGGGAGACCACTCACCAGGCACAAATTCCCTGCTTCCATTAGCGTGTGGATACCAGCCACCGGGCTGAGGATGATTAATCCTCAAACACCCAATTACCACACCAACTATTCACTTTTCAGTCACCTTTTCAGGAATTCAGTTGTCAGTAACTGACTGAAAAATGGTTCACTGGAGATGATACTTGGTTTTTGCATCTAAGCCAAAGAAAGGCAAGAAAGGAAATTGTGAAATGAATCAAAAGATAAGGAAGGAACCCCATACAAAGATGACAAATGCCTGCATCCACATGTCTTAAAGGGTTACGTGAGTGACCACAAATGTCTCCACATGATTCCCAGAGCCTCATTTCCTCGAGGGAGGCCTCAGGTTCACTACACAGTAACTCCTCAATCTCTTAAAATGTTTGCTAATCCTTCCCAAATCCATTAAGGCCCCATTTACCAGTTTCTTCCTAGAGGCCCATGATGGTAGCTGACTGTTAATGCACAGTTAGCAGGAAGAGGGACAGAAAAAAGACCTGCACAGTCAAAGAATATCTGTTTTCAGCAACCGCAGTAAGCCAGTGAGAGAAGGGATGCCACTAAGGCTTTCTCTGCCGCTGCCAAACGCAGAAGCATCCCACGTTATTATATAAAGTTCAGAAAATACAAAACATAATGAAAAGAAAGTCCCCTAGTAACCCACCACCCACAGTCAATATGTGGGAGTCTATCCACACAGTATCTTCTATGAGCACACACGGATGGCACCCATGCATGTACATATTATGTATGCACCTGGATCTTTCAAACAAAACTGGGGCTGTACTGCACATTCTATTTTGTAAACTCTTCCACTGACACTTTGGTGTATCATCTCATACAATGCTTTTAAAAGAGCAGCAATTCAGTGGTAATACCAGTATTACCACCAAGGCACCAGCCGTTTCGTGTAACTCACAGACTATTCACATCTCACTATTCAACCTGTCAGAATTTCTGTGCTGCACTGTGAAGGGGGTGCAGAAAGGTCGAGACTCTTTTAAAACATATTTAATAGTCAAATAAGTCTTCCACTGGAGTGGGGTACCACAATTTGTTCACTTAACCCCACTGTTGAACAATAATGGGATAATAAACAGGATATGCAGCTAATAAACTAAAATCTTTATAATTATTTCCTGAGAACAAATTCCTAGAAGTGAAACCAACAAATCAAAGTATATGCAAAAAAATTACATGAATTATCCAACATGAATTCCAAAAAAGTAGTGACAACTCACATAATGGCAGCATATTATAGTGTGTGTTTCTCCCAACAGTCTTGTAATACTGGCTACCTAATTAAATTTTTAAAAAATCCTTACCCAAAGCACATTAACATATTATCTTTAAGAAAAAATATCAAACTGCCAAAGGAAGATGGAAAACAGGCAAAGAAGGAAACCACTTGCTTCACTGTAAATCGCGTCAGAAAGGCTGACAAACGCAATGGATCTAGCTCCAAGGGCCGCAAGGCAGTGTAGGTGAATAGTGATTAGGGCCAGGGGTTGAAGGACAGAGAGAGATTAATCATAAGGACATCTTTCATTTATATCTGAATTTCCCAAATTTATTCTTTTAAAAGAAAATCAACCTCTCCCCTGCCCCAACTCAAAAAAAAGAAGAGAAATGACGATTCCCATATCAAGGTCCGACGAATACTAGTCCCCTTATTACACAGGTTCAGCATCAGGGGTAGAAGGGTCTGGCCAATGTACCAGCCAGAACCTGAGGGAAATCACATTCCCAGGGAGCGTGAGGCTTGCTCAGAATAGAACTGTGGGCCCTGGCCCAGTGGCTCAGTTGGTTGGAGCATCATCCTGTAGACCACAGGTGGCAAATACAAGGCCCACGGGCCGAATTCGGCCCTCCACCTTGTTTTATCCGGCTCAGCACCTTGTTTCTACCTGGCGGCAGTGCCAAAATCTCGCTTAACTGTCAAGGAGTAGTTACATTTACACAGTCCTAAAATTACATTCAGCCCTTTGAAGGCAACTGTGAGGCTGATGTGAGCCCCTGTGAAAATGAATTTGACACCCCTGCTGTCCAACAAAAGGTTGCAGGTTCGATCCCTGGTCAGGGCACCTACAAGAGGCAACCAATCAACGTTTCTCTCTCTAAAATCAGTAACATATCCTCGGTGAGTATTTAAAAAGAAAAAAAATAGGACTGTGGAACTCCTGGAAATGGTTAACATGCTGGCCTAGCTTATCATGTGGCCCACAGACTCATTAGATGGGCTTTCTAGTTTCAAACTGAAGCCAGGGCTACTGCCACTGCATGCAACAGAGGCCCTGGCCTCCCCAGCACCCAAGCTCTTCATCAGAAGACCCCTCTTGCTCACTCTTGGCCAAGTTGTAGGGTGGGGCTCATTATGGACCATGTGACTCAGGCCCACCAGAGCTCACATGCCCCTGGGTTCAGTGACTGGGTCGAGGAGAAGCAGGTGACCTTAGCCAGCCAAAGTGAATTAAGCACTGCAAGCACAGGAGGTTGGAGCTGCTACACTAATTTGATCAGAAACAGCCACTGGGGAAAAGAATAATGTCTATCAAAGGGTTAAATGGTTGCTTCTCACCATGGAACCCAAGAGTAAAACACCACCAAGTGACAGAGACAAAACGAGTTTTGAAGGCATTATTTGCACCCTGAATCCAACTGTACCTAAAGTCAGATTGAAGCCTAAACTTCAGTTATATAAGCCAATAAACTCCTCCTTTGCATAAGCCAAATGCCAGGTTTTCTGTAACAAAAGGAATCCCTACCATGGCACCAGCTCTGTTGCTCACATTTCTTCCATTCACAGAACAAAGAGAAGAGAAGATCTGACACCTGGACGCTGATTCACACACTGGGACCAACTTGCAGGGCCACATTGCCAACCCAACACATCGAGGGAACCCTCATCTGAACACTAGGACCAGTGACAACAAACCTATGCAAACTGTAGAATTCCGTTACAGCTGGGCCATTAGGGTGCCATTTACGAGATGACAGGGCAAATGAGCTAAAGTGACCTTCCCAACTTCAATCTTTGCGGCCTTAGGCCTTCTTCAAGCAGATACACAGATGTTAGCCTGTTGTATGTACGTTGTCTCTCATCTTTCCATTCCCAAGAAGAAATCTCCTCCCAGCACTCAGATGGCCACATGAAAGGCCATAAAGCAAGAAGCTCCTGGAAACCTCTTTGTGCAGTAAAACTGGGACCAATCTTCCAGCTGTTAACACGCAAATTTGATCATAGCCACATCCTATGAAACTGAAAAACCAGATCTGACCAGAAATTGGCTACCCTCTTGGTTTCAATTACTATTACTGAAACAATTTCTCCTTGGTTTCAAGTACTAAAAACTCTGTTTGGAAAGTATTTAGGTTTTGAAGTCAGTGATAGGAAACACTCTTGTCTATATATCTCTATTGGAAATAACATTCCCTGTAGGTTGAAACTTGAGGCCCCAATAGAACAGTTACTGATTTCTCAAATGTGTGCTCCTATGGCCAAAGGGTACATTAACATGTATAAAGATAAGCAAATAATTCAATCAGCTCTAGATCTGACAGCTGGCACCATGGTGTTACATGTTTGGCAAAGTGAGACACCTGATGATCCCAGCCCAGTCCCTGCCCACTTCTTGCCAAAGCTGCCGTCACCTAATGGCCACTGCAGTGCTGTCTACTAAAACCCTATGCTGGAAGAGGGTTCAGGGGAGTAAATGGTACTGGAAAAACTACCAATAAAAAAAAATATGTAAAATGATTGTAATAAAAAAAACCCCTCTGTGCTAACAGTGAGGCCCTATTAAAAAAACAAATAAACAAACAAAAACAACAGCCCTTTTCATGACTTCAGCAGGAGGCAGAGTTCACGATACCCATTTTCTTAGGCTCCTTGACCCACACATGGCTACTCCTGGTCTTGTGACTCTAAAAGCACCTTTGAACCACTGCAGTCCCCAGCTATTGAGGGTTTTAGCCCCAGTGTCTACAGCAACCAGGAAAGCTTCAAGGAGAAATTCCTTAGCAAGACTCAGGAGAACCCAACGGAACCAAGAGGCTACCTGGGCATGGCAGCTGCCCTCACCTACCGCCTTTAGTGCTTCCACTAGCCAGCGCTCCCAGCTCATGATGTGCACCTGGGGAGCCACCCAGGGCTTCACTTTCTCAGCCATCTTGCTGGGTTTGGCTGCATCCCCTCTTAAATCTCGGCCCTAGCCTGCGGCCTGGACTTGAAATCTCCGCCGAGTTCATTCCCAGGCCCAGGAGCAACCGCAGTCCTGCCACCAGACTTACTCCCTCTTCTTCCCTGACACACCCCCGTGTCAGTGGGCAAGCAACTGGCCAATCGAGTACCTGATTTTTCCCCCTCAAGAATCTTAGGTTCTGTTCCGTCTGGGTGATCCATACTGCTATTTCTGCCGTACCTTCTCCACACCCTACTTCATAAACTCTGATCCACTTGAAGAAGGAAAAAAAAGAAAGAAAACCCTAAAATCAGCCAGCAGTACCATCAGCTCTTTTGGTCATCAATACCTTCGAAAATACGAACACGGTTTTGGACCCCAAAGGGAGATGTCATCCTGTCATGCCTCCATTGACCTATACCTCAGTCCCTTGGAGAAAATTCACATTAATAATGGCTACCAGTCCCACCTCAGCTAGTAAGGAAAAGTCCAGAGGGTGTAATGAGGCCATGGCTAAGCAGCATTCCAGGATGCTCCCAGGTGTGCCACTGCGTGAGCCTCGATGAGAAACTCTCTGGTGCTGGTCTGAACTACACCTTCTGTACCTCAGTTGATAAAGGCAGCCCACTCAAGGTGTCTGCAGATACCAGAGCACAAGCCAGCAGCTTTCCTGAATACTGCATACTGAGCTCAAACGACTCACAGCCAGTTTCACACCCCGAGACACTGCATCTTATTCCACTCATATTTACTAAATTTGCTTGATAACAGAGAGGTTTTTAGCTAAGGGCTGAAGCAGGCACCGTTGCCAAAGAAGATGAGAGATGTGGACCATCAAGGTCATCCATCTCTTCAGAACCACTGGAAACAATGGGCTATGTCTCAGATGACAGCAAGAAAAGGCCAAGAACTCAAGTCCTAATCAGAGCCATCAAAGCCAGATGCAGCAGCCAAAAAGCAAAGGGCAGACTCCACCTCCGCTGGCTGGCAGGTCTACACATTCTGCTCTCCCCGTGAAACACCCAGCTCCTGCTCCTCCCACCCCCAGGACTAGTAATAATACTTGGGATAGCAACACTGGTGACTTTTCTAGGAGAATGTTTTACAAAAATAGAGCTTCCAATTTTAGGTCTAAAATCAAAAAGAAAAATAGCCAGAATTAGAAGCTTGATTTAACACAAAACATTGAAAAATTACAAGTTTAAGCACTGGTGGCTGGGGACAGGAATCACACTACCACCTTTCTCAGTGAGTCAAAAAACAGTGCAGGCTTTTTCACACTGGGCGGCCACAGTGACAGAATTAAGAAGTCCACTCGTGTCAGATAATGGGAGACCAAAGGGACATCTGCTTCAGGAGTGGCGGGAGCTACAGCAAACTGACAAGACAGAAACACTAACACACCTTTTCTGAGGCTAGTCAAAGAGGAAATGTTTGAAACCCTAACCAAGACACATTTTTCAGAAGTTAAATCAGCTTAACAGAGGGGAAAAAGCCTTCTAAGCTATTAATAAATCACCAAGTGAAACCTCTCTGAATCTCTAACACTCACTCCTGATTAACATACCTTTTGTCAAAACAAAAGCCAAGTACAGGCACTTGACAGTGAGCTGCTACCCTTTCAGTTATGAGAATCACTCTGGTGGACCTAGATGGGAACAAAAATTAATCCTCAGGCCTAAATGGATAGAGTCATGATAATAAGATAATAAAGACCTCCCAAAAGGGCTTCTGGGTACCATAAATTATATAACAAATCCACTTCTGCCAGGCAGCCAGGATTAGCTCCTACTCACCCAGAGAACCACTGCATATCAGAGCGGAAGGGAGAGTCAGCATCCCCCGCTGGCCTGGCAAAAGGCAGTGTTCTCACTGCATATCGGTCTGCTGACATCAACTACTCCTTACAAAAGTCAACCTCACAATCTTAAAACAACTTTGATACTTGCTTCCTCCCAGTCAAAAACTTTTTATAAATACAGGAAAGAAAAGTGTTTTGTTAATAAGTTCTGACTAAATTTTTAAAATCATCTGTTATGACATTTTATTATTTGTCTCTGTTATGCATTCTAGGCTTAAACGCACTGCACATTCCTTCCTTACTCCTGCAGAACACAGGCACTCATGGCTCTCAAGAACCCACAAACGACAAGTGCGCAGAAGAGAAAGGACGCCACTGTTTCAGTGACGGTGTCTTAGACTGCCCGTCCCAGGAAGGAAGGAGTGTGTGTACGGTAATGTGAACAGGGCTAAGTGACACCAAACGACACTTTCTAAAGTATCAAAAGAAAAATAAACACCTATTGTATGCTTAATGCACTGTGTAAATCTACCTGCATGCACAGTACTAGCCTCTTTTACATGATCTTGTCCACAAATACTTCCATAAAGTTTACTATGTGCCAGTCTGTTTTCAAAACATTTCACACCTACCAACTAATCCAACAACCCAACAACACCACCCTGAGTTAGGCACTGTCACCACGATTTTATAGAGGACAGAACCGAGGCACAGAAAGTGTAAGCAACTTGCCTAAGGGCACATGGCTACCAAGTGGCAAAGCCAAAATTCAAACCCATGTTTTACTCTTTCTCAAAATTAAGGTTAACCCTTTAAAAAAATCCAGAAGTCTAAACTGACACTTTCAGAAGAAGTATACTACAACAGAACGGGGTTCTTTGTTTGGTATGCCGACGTCTTTCAGTCACTGTGAAATGAGACACTGGACTAGACCAGTGTCTTCCAAACTCTATCTGCCACCTTCAGCGAGAAGGACACTTTACACACTGACCAAATCTATCAACACGTGCGTAACTCCAACGGTTCTTGCAGCAGCGCCCTCTCTCCCTCCTGTGATGCACTCTATGCCTTTTCTTTTTTGGGGGGAGGGGGGTTGGTGTTTAATTATTGGTTATAACCTACTAATTAGATATGACCCATAGTAAGAAAATCTCAAGATCAAACTTGAAGACTTCCTCCAACAGCTTCATTGTGCCAGATGCACCACCAGGCATTTTACAGCTGTTACAGCAGTTAATCCCCACAGCTACTCTGTGAGGTTGGTACTACTGATACTTCCCTTTCACAGATGAGAAATAAGGTCAGAAATAAAGCATCTTACTCAAGTTCCTCCACTGTGGCACAGACTGAGCTCACCAAACATTCCATCTGCTCCCCCAGAGTCCCAGCTTCTTTTTAGTTAGCTGGGGAAATATGCCTATTTTAGGCCAATAGGCTGTAGGCAGATGTGACACCTAGAATTTCTAAACCCAAGCATAGAGCTGGCATGTGACATCCCAGCCATCTTGTCCCCTGCCATGGGGACCAAGACAGTCCATGACCGTTGCAGGTACATCAGCCTGGCTCTTTCAGTGATTGTATAAAGCAAGCACCCTTCAGCCTACTGACCCATGTGGAACGTGCAAGCGATAAACTTGTATCAGTCTCAGACCAACTCTGTAAATTCTAACTCCTCAGTAATTACAGAGCACAGACCCCTGCCATCTTTGCTGCAGTATCCTCCCAAACAGTTCAGTCTGCTCTCTTCTCCAGCCTCTCTGCCACTGGACTCATCTAAAACACACACACCCACACACATGCTCCAAGGGAGTACGCCAGTTTTTAACAGTACCCCCTTCCTACACAACAGAACTCAAACTCAGCAAGGCACACAAGGCCTTTTCTGAGTTTGGCCTTGACTCCTGTCATTCTCCCCTCCTTCCACAGGCACCCTGGAACACCTGCCTTCCCCAAGATGCGGTGGCCCCTTGTGCTGCTGTGGCTTTACACCTGCTGTTACCTCACCTCTGCTTGGAAGGCCTCCTTACTCTCCAGTGCTGGTCTGTCAAGGCCAGGTGAAACTCCACCTCCCAAGGACCCCTCTCCTGCCCACTCTCTGTCCTTCCACACCTTCCACAACCAGCACTAACACTTTCTAACTGTTCTAATGTCTATAGTTGTTAGGTGTTTTCCTACCACACCACAGACGTCCTTAAAAACCAGATCCACAATAGGCACTCAGATTTATTGGTATAACTGGCAAGACATAAAAATATTTCTTTCTCCTAAAACATCATGTATCCAATCCCAGGATCAGTCCTTAAGAAAAATTCAGACTATACATACTTCACTTTGAATTCAATAGTGAGGAACTCAAGTTTGGAGGCCAAATTTTTTCTAACTTACAGAACTGCTTTTGAGTTTCAGAAGTCCCCTATGAACGATCCATATTCTGTCTGGGAAAGCTGGTTCATTGCTCACACATATCTAACTTGAGAACTACCATAGTCTGGTTCTTAGAAAAAACCTGTATCTATAGCGAAAGCTTGAGAACTGTTAAAAGTGTTTTTAGAAGCTGTGTTCTATTAAGCCGCTACTGTAATCAAAAACTCTTTTGCTTAAGCAGGTAGTCAGAATTACTAAATATTGGAGACCCTCAGAGCTTGGTATTGCATGAATCAATTTATTTACTATGCAAATAGTAAAGCTAGAAACCAGAAAGAGGGGAGCTGAGGCTAAACTGCTCAGAGGGAAGGAAAAACTATTCCCTTCCAAATGTGGAAAAAGCAACTAGACAGATTTTTACCTGTTACATAAATTTTTATTATCTCTTTCTGCCAGGCCAAGGAAATGGCTCTGAGTTGGAAACTGAGAAATGCAAATGCTCAGATAAACTAAGTGATTCCAGTTCTTTGCCTGGAGAGGTTTAAAGAAAGTGCTAAAGAAGTCTTCAATTACACATTTTTATTTTTTTACTTGAAGTAACCATGAAATTTCCAGTTTCCAACCACCTGAGAGGACTTTATTTTAGAGATGACAAGACTGCAGATAAATTACAAGGTCAGTCTGTCCTGAAAAGACTGGAGTGAGTGGTGCTGGGAACACGTAAGAGCAGCTGGAGAAGCTCTGACCCTGCCACCACGTGCGTGCATCTCTCGTTTTGCTCTAAGTCATACTGAATCTTTTCAAATGTGTGGCCTTGAATGCTTATACATGGACATCATACTGCCTTGGAGATAATTATTTGTATGACAGAGAAAGAATATTCTCTTTTGTGGCTCTCATCTTCAGACGTCCAGCTGCTCAGCTGCCCAGAGACCTTCACCAAGACTCACGGACCCGATGGCGACTTCCCAAGAAGAGAGATGAGCAACCTCGCTCTGGCTCTGCAGACCCCAGGCTCCAGGGTGACGGTCACAACTCCCGCCCGTCCCGCCTCAGAGTCTCTCCACACTTACCAGCAATTACCTATAAACAACGACTACCAGCTGTTTCGGAAACCTGACATCTACCTTGTGTAAGGAGGTCTTGTGGGTCTAGGATGAACGTCATGGAATAGATTTTACTGAGAAGAGATTCTGATCCTGCAAAACACAGCCTTGAGTAAAGCTGTGTTTCCCAGAGTCACAGCCTTCCAGAACTTTGGGCAGCCTTTCCCAAAGCACCAAACCCTACAGCTCACCACTGCTCAGGAGACCGGAGCATGAGACAACGCCAGAACGTGGAAGTGTGAGGGCTCACAGCTTCTCACGTCAGATCCTGCCTACCTCAGGTGGGGCCTGCGAGCTTCCGATGCTTAAGTCATGTGGAAACTTCATACTGAATTAACGGAGGAGAAAAATCTTGGGCTACACCACGGTCACCATTCCACTCTGTTTTAACCTATTTTGACTAGTTAGCACATGGTGCAGAAAGATAACAGACCTGGAACCATCTTTATAGCAATGTTTTAAACTAAATTTGAAACATAATACCAGGTGTATGGCCCTCAATGCTGAGGTAACTATAAAACAAAATCACTTGTAGAACACAGGCCAACAATCAAATGTAGATAATAAAATATTGCAGTGTCAGGATACACAGAAAATGTCAAGGGAACACATGTAATTAAGGCTTAAAATAAAATGTCAAGAAACCAAGTCTTGAAGCAGCTTTCGTAACTATTACTACTACTACACAATTGAGACTTCAATTTTATTCTGGGTTTTTACTTAAAAAGAAAGCACCTCCCACAACAGTTTGTTTTATTTCTGACTGCTCATTTTACCTCTCAAGATCCCACTGTTATCAGCGATATGGCAGACAATGAAATGAAATTTTAAATAAAGATTGCCTCAATGTTTGACTTCACTTTAGGGTTCAAATCGCACTGTACCTGTATTTCTTTAAAAAATTTTATTTATTTATTTTTAGAGAAAGGGGAAAGGAGGCAGAGAAACCTCAATGTGTGGTTGCCTCTCACGCACCCCCAACTGGGGACCTGGCCCACAACCCAGACACGCGCCCTGACTGGGAACTGAACTGGCGACCCTTTGGTGCGCAGGCCAGTGCTCAATCCACTGAGCCGCACCAGCCAGGGCTCACGTTGTAACTTTAAAGCAGTTTCCAGCAAGAAGTGATGTACAGGTCATTGAGATGGGGCAGAGTCACAGCCTTCCAGAACTCAGAATACATGCACTGGCATGCATTCAAGAGAGGGGTGGCTTTTTGTCCCAGCCAAAAGTCAGACACAAACTCCTACCTAGCATGGGGAGTTCCAACACCAAAGAATGGCAGGAACTAAAGATCACTCCAGGCTCCGGGGAAACTGTTAATGGTGCAGGTGAAAGCAGTGCTATTCATTTTTCATTATTAAAAAAAGCTACAGTACTAACATCTACCATGTTTTAAAATCTACATGATCTAGTTACGGGTATTTTCATCATAAATGCACAAAAAGAAATTTGTCAATTTGCTTAAGTCGGGCTAGTCTTTAAATCCATTTAGTAAATCCACTGGTCTCTCTCCACACTGTCCGTTCCACAAAGACTTCATGAAGCTGAGGCACTGCACCAGAATTACTGAACCTTAGAAATGTCAACCACTCCAATACAACCTTTATGATCTTACCTGTCTGTTTAACACCCCAATGACTGTTCACCTAACACTTTTCTTAACAGCTTTAAAAAAATAATATCCATTGTAATATCATCCTAAAAATCATTATCCTTGGAGGTCACAGACCTGATATGCTAATTGTTTTCATTAATACACATAAAAATACAGAAGAGTAAGTGTTCATCAAAGTACCACCCAAAAATCACCTCACATACCATCAACAGAACAAAAAAACCGCACTTGAGTGCTCTTTCAAGCAGCACATACACAAAAAATGCAGCCAAAGCCACAATGAGAAAGTGATTTATTCCCAAATGCTTTTTTAAAATTGAATTTATTGGGTTGACACTGGTTAATAAAACTATATCGGTTTCAGGGGTACGATTCTACAATTATCTGTGTATTGTATGACATGTTTGCCACCCCCCAAGTCGAGTCCCTTCCCATCATCACTTACCACACCACCACCCCCACCCGTCACCTCGCTGTTGTCTAAGACGGTTTTCCTTTTTCTGCTTTATCCCTTCCCCTCTTTCTCCCAGAGCCTCTGCTGCCTCCCACAGCGGCCAGTCTGTTCTCTGTATCTGGGTCTGCTTCTGTTTTGTACCCTTCTTTTCTTCATTAGGTTCCACACGAGTGAGATCATACGGTACTTGTCTTTCTCTGGCTGGCTTATTTCACTTAGCGTAACGTTCTCCAGATCCATCCATGCTGTCGCAAAGGATAAGATTTCCTTCTTGTTTATGGCTGAACAGTATTTCACTATGTAAATGTACCACTGCTTTTTTATCCACACATCTACTTCTGGACACCTGGGCTGCTTCCAAACCTTGGCCATTGTAAATTGTAAGTAATGCTGCAATGAACATAGGGGTACAAACATATTCTCTTGAATTAGTGTTTTGAGCTTCTTCAGATATATAAATACTTCCAGAAATGGAATTGCTTGGGTCATAAGGAAGTTTCAATTTTAATTTTCTGAGGTAACTCCATACTGCTTTCCACGGTGTAGTCCCAAATGCTTTAAATCACACAACACGGTATCTGATAGCCCGTTCTCAAAGACTGTCTCGACCAGCTGAAATAAACCTGTTGTTTCCTTCCCAAAGTCTCATGTGGTTTTGCCCAACTCATTGAACCTCAAAGCATACTGCCAAAGACAAAATATTTTCTGAATCGGTTTGCTATTTTTTGATTCAGCAGAATCCAAGACCCTGAACCCACACCCTGCCCCCGCCCTGCCCCCACTGCTATACCTTGCACATTCTACAGGATTCCAGAAGAAAGACTTTCCATCTCTGGGTGTTAGGCTAGCTTTGAAAACAGGCCGGAAGTTTCCATTACAGACCCATTCCTCTATTTTCCAGACACCCAGAGCAGGTTTTATTTTCAAGTGACAGAAAACCTGTGTCTACTGTATGACTAGCAATGTTTCATACACTGTCCCATACATTCCCCTACAAGGGGAGAAAAAAATGATCGTTTTGGGGAGCTGTCAATCCAGGTAAGCTCAGCTATGCCGGCATATAGCTAATAAGAACTGATGCCATTCCATTTTTAATTATATGCCAGGTACTGTGCCATATCCTTCCAGTGCACTCACTACCTTATTGAATTCACAAAACAATTTACTATGATTATCCTCATTTTATACTTAAAGAAAATTAGGCTTAGAGACGTTAGGTGGCTTGTCCAAAGTCAAGTGACAAGTTGGTGGTAGCGTTCAGGCTCAAACCAAAACTGACTGTAGCCTGATGCTCTTAACCAACACACAATGTACACACGACTCTTTTTATAGTCACCAAAAGAAAACATGAATTCTGTATGCTCGATATCTTTTTTAAAAATATTTTATTTATTTATTTTTTAAAGACAGGGGAAGAGAGGGAGAAAGAGAGGGAAATATCAAAGTGCGAGAGATACATGGATAGGCTGCCTCTTGCACGCCCCCAAGTGGGGACATGGCCTGCATCCTAGGCACGTGCCCTGACTGGGAATCAAATCTGTAGTCTTTCAGTTCGCAAGCCTGCACTCAATCCACTGAGCCACACCAGCCAGGGCTGTATACCCAATATGTTATATTGAGTTCACTTCTTGCATTATGGAGGTCTAGAGTTAGTGCAACTGCGAAGTTCAAGAATATATAACACTCTGGAGTATTATGTGATATAATAAAAAAATATATTTGGTCTTCGTCCCCAGTTTCAACAAAAGCCCCTAAAATCCTTGGAACTTCCTTACAGATAGGAATGTCCTTTGTTATTCATAAGGCCCACAATGAAGTTCATGCTAAAGATGTGACTCAGGGTGTGACCCCAGAAAGGGGCTGGCCATACCAGAAAGAGCAGGCACAGTACTAGAAAGTGGAAACTTTCAGTGCCACCTCCAGACCACAGGGGAGGGAAAGGTGGCTGAAGTTCAATCACCAATTGCCAGTATTTTAATCTAATTGTGCCCACATACAGGAACCACAGTTGAAACTGAACAAGGCTAGGGGGATTTTCAGGGTTGGTGAACACACCCAGGAGCTGAAAGGCTGGTATGCCCAGAGGTGAAATGGAAGCTCTGTGCCCCCAATTCCTACCTTGTCCTACGTATCGCTTCCATTTGGCTGTCCCTGAGTTGCATCCTTGACAATGAAAGTGTAATCCTAAATACCATGCCTTCCTGAGTACTCATCTGAGTACCACACGTTCTAGGAAGTCATCCTGAAAAGAGACAATATTGTGGGAACTCCCAAATCTGCAGTCTGCCGGGCAGAAGCGCAGGTAACTGGAGGCTATCTCATACTTGCGGCTGTATCTGCAGCGGGGCAGTCTTGTGAGACTGAGTCACTGACCTGTGGGGTCAACACCAACTCCAGGCAGTCTGCATCAGAACTGAACTGAATTGAATTGAACTGCTGCTGGACACTCCGCTGGAGTCAGAGAATTGTTGGAATGATACAATTAACAACCTCAAAAAAAAAAAGTCCACATTAAAACCAACTCAACAGATACCTTAAAAGTCACTTCCCTGCTTGATCTAACCATTAAATCCGCTGCAATCACCAATTCAGAGCCCTGCCTGACGTTTCCAGCACTAGTAGGAATTCTCACCCTGTGGAGAGATCCACAAGAAACCCGTAAAACAACATGTCTTTTAAAAGAAGACCAAAAAACTAATTTCACCTGTTATAGAATGTTGTATAAGTGTGAAGTTAAAACTAATGTATTAATCATTTTAATTATGATTTATTTCACATTTATTATAGTTCCCAAGAGAGAATTGTGTATTACTTCAATAGTTACATGTAACTGGTCCCTGTGGATAGCGGACATTGTTAAATGACAACAGACACCGTGTTGTATTTGTCTCAACATGTACTTGAAGCCAAACTCGAAAGGACCCAGGGACATGACATTTCCTCTTGTTTACCAACTTCTGTCAAAAATAAAGTCAAAGGAGTCAGAGATCTCAAAAACTTAGGCCAGTACCCCATAAACTGTCAATCATGACTAACAAGTCAATCTGGAAGATCGATCTGGTCAAACCAGCCTCTGAGTCCCTGCATACACCCCTCCCCATCAGGAGTACAAACTCCAGTCATGGAAGAGAGCAACAGTGGTCAGGGCTACTGATTACTCAACTTTCAGGCCCCCAGCCCCCTCCTTGTGAATGGTGTTCCCTGGAGTGGGGCCATCTTCGAGGCCTACTCCTTCCCCACCCACTCTTCCCACAGCAAGTGCCACTGTGAGCATTTTCAACACATTTCCAGCTGGACCACGAAGGGCCTTTCTCTTCACCCTCCACATCCAGGCCACAATACCAGCATCCCTTCCCCTTCCCCCTCCCCCTCCTCTCCCCTCCCAACAGGACCCTGCCATCAAACTGCCTCTAGACAGGTCTTCAGACTTTTCTCTTTCAGTGTTAGGAAACCACCAAGCAAGAGTCTCCTTATCATAGACATCAGCCGTAACCAACTGTTTTGAGTAAGTGACTGGAGAAGTGACTAGTTATTTCAAAGAAAAACTGGAAGAAAAAGAACCATGGAAATACTTTTTTTTAAATCCTCACCCAAGGATATGTTCATTGATATTTTTTAAGGTCGGGGGAGAGAGAGAGAGAGAGGAAGGAAGGAAGGAAGGAAGGAAGGAAGGAAGGAGGGAAGGAAGGGCGAGAGAAAAATATAGATGTGAGAAACATCAAACAGCTGCCTCCATCCAGCACACGCCCCAACAGGGGGATCAAACCTGCAATCCAGGGGAGTGCCCTGACCCGGAATCAAACCTGCAACCTCCTGGATGTTCAAGATGATGCTCCAACAAACTGAGCCACCTGGCCAGGGCCATGCAAATATTCCTTAAAATGGACACAAGAATATTCACTGTGTCATTCCTCACTCTTGACTTCCACTCACTCAGAAGAAAATGTCACAACTGGGAAAAATGCCTTCTCTGAGGACCAGGGACTGGCAGCACGTGCACGATCCTGCGACTGAGGACCCTCATGAGGACCCTCAGGGCAGTGGTCCCCTCTGCCTCCCGCTCCTGTCTACAGAACAGCCACTAGCAGTCATCACGAAGAAACAAAGTGTTCAACTGAACGCAGAGTTGCTTCACATTTAGAAAAGGAGGTGGCCACCACAGGCGTTTCCACAGAGCTGTTGGAAAGCTGTCTGCCAATGGGCATACCTGGGTTTCCCTGTTCGGATGCCAGAGCAGGTCACTGGGAAGAGGTAGTATTCAACTTGGCGTTTTGCACAAGTGTTCTCATAGCAGGCCCACTAGCTTAGCTTAAGAACGTGGAGTGATAAGGACTCGACTCCTATTTGAAAGACTTATTGTCACTTTCAGAAGTGGTCTGAGGAAAAAAGGCCAGCTACACACTAGCACCACCACTCATCAATACCTTCACTTGGCATATGCTTCAAAGACTGCTCTAGGGAATCTTTTCTGAAAAAGCACAGTCGTTTGCTACAAAATGTTTGGATTCAATCAAACTCAAACAAACCCTAAGGTTCCAACAATGACGGGCACGAGGCAGTGTAAAGGAGAAGACAAAATTAACGCAGAGAAGGCCTGAGTCTGCTCCCATAGCGGGCAGTACCTGGCTCTGTAACTTTAAAGCAAATTTACTCACCTTTCTACATTTCCATTTCCCTACTAAATCAACACTTTTCAACTTGTTTTCAGTCTCAAAACACTCTATCCAACTGAAATCTTATGGGGAAACCCAAAACAACAATATTAAAACAACTTTCAGAGTGAAGCATAGTGGGGTGACATGGAGGACATCAGAGCCCTCTCATCCCTGCATTCCCCAGCAATGACCCCTGAAAGGGGTCCCCAAAGTCGTTTGAAAAAATGTAACACCAGATACATTCTAAGGTTTTTTCAGTGTATTTTTCCTGCTTCCTCCTAAACTGCAGAAAGAGGAATTAACTGCATTCAATATACTCAACACTATGACTTCAGTCTCATTCAGAATGAAAATTATGGGTCATACACCAACCCACTTTGGGCAAAAACTACAGTCCAAGCCCTTCACCAACTGATGAGAGCTAAAAGCTGTAACTGAAGTCTGCTGTCTTGATAGGATGGAAACAATCTGCTAATCAGATACCAGAGCAAATGTTTCTTACAGTCTTCCAGACTAACAAGCAGAGATTGGAGCAGTGGTTACAAAAAATGCTACACAAACATCTCCAAAAATGAGAAGTCCTACACGGTACAATGTTGCTATATCGAAAATCTCATCATCATATCTAGTCTGGATCTACAGGCCTCCGTGACAGAATTATTTCCATTCTTCATGATCCCTCCAACAGAGCAGGGCAGAACGGGAAATCGATGAGGCTTCCCAACCCTATGCAACCAAAGCTTCCATGCTGCAGTTCAGCCAGAAACCCAACAATCTAGCGCAGCTCACAGGACACTCCAGAGCAGGCCAAGCCCTCAGGAGGATCCATCAACAGGATGCCTTGCCAACCCCTGCAATCAGGTTGGTATGCGGTAGAGCGCTGGCCATCAGTGGCTTATTTTGCCACAACAAAAGCAAATCACCATGGAAGAATGATTTACTGAGCTTCCTTATTTTGATGTATAGTATTAAAATGAGGTCTCATTTGCACCATTTTAAAAATAACTTGGCATTTTGTCCCTCCCATTTTCTCCTTTCAACATCACAACTTTGAAGAATTACAGTTTGAGCCACTTCCAACATTTTCTCTTGTTACTTCACTAAATTATGTTAAATTCTATTTTGTAGTCATTTGCCAACCAAATGGTCAGGCATTGATCTCCTTGTAAACCCCCAAAGAAATAGGACCCTCCATTACCTAGAAAAACAGACACCAGAACTAATGAAACTGGACTTTAAGTCAAAGACACTAACTCAACTAAATACAATGTTCTACTGTGCAAAGAGCGTCAGAACATCTAGGAAGAACTGATCCTGGTTCACTGGTATCAACATCTGTAAACACATACAAAGAGGTAATTAAGTTATCAAGAGCTGGGGAAATAAGAGTTAACAGGTAATTGTCACCGTTTCAATCTGAGTTACCCCATCTTCACCTCAGACCAACTGGCAGCCAGTGTGCGATTCCATGATGCAGCACCCCTACCACAACAGCAGCGAAACCAGACTAATTCAGGTCATCTAGTGCAATGCAAAACATCCACAACTCTGATAGCCAGTGGCATCAACTGGCTCCAGGTTGTCCACCTTTCAGTTTATCCAAAAGCCCTCAGAGTTTAAGAAACAAATTCACTGGAAACCTAGAATAAAAATCCAGTTCCTAGATTCTAAATTCATTTAATTTGTGGAGTCTTTACCCAGACACATTTAGTGCCAAATGTAGAACTCAACAGCTCTCCCTGTGTTCAAGTCCTCTCCTACCTATCCAACGCTCTTCAGGAAATTATAGTCTCCAAACTGGCTAATGAAATCTCAGGCAACAGGATTATTTTCATACATGAGTTATAATAAACCACTGAAATAAAGATGAATAGAGCACATCTTAATAATCTATTGACCAGAGCATGCATAGCCCAGCATTAGGACACAAAGTCCAAAATTCTATAACCCAGGCCAAAGCCAAATTATTCATATACTTTATATACATATATATATTTGTGTGTGTATGTGTGTGTACATACACACACATACACACACACACACACACACACACACACACACACGCACGGTGGGAAGGGTGCCAAAAAAACACAATAAAACGGAATTATCTTCTAAAGGGCAGGCTCCTTGCAGTGCAGGCTTCCCCCACTAGGTGAGTGTTCTAGGAACCCATCTGCAGCAGTGTACCAGCTGGTGGTGATGTGAGAGGCCGTGTTCAGCTTCAGTGAATTGTTTAAGACTCTTTCAGCACATTTGCCCATTTCATGACAGGTGATTTAAGAGCGCACCTGTCGACATCACGCTGAGTGTCCAGCAGTCTTTGACCAAAAACAGCGTGAGCCTCCACGCCCCACCCTCCCTATTCACCTGATCTCATCCCTGAGTGACTCTTTTTTGTTCCCCAGGATAAAAAATGTCTTCAAAGGGAAATGTTTTGCTGATGTGGAAGAGGTGAAACAAAAAACAGCAGCCCTAAAAGGCATCAGAATCAATGAGTTCAAAAACTGTGTTGAGCAGTGGAAAAAAACATGCCTGGGTAGGAGTATTGCATCAAATGGAGAATACTCTGAAGGTGACTGGTTGAAACATGTAAGAATAAACACACAATTTCTTATAAATAAGTTACCGTTTTTGGGGGGGTCCCCCCTGGCATATGGAGAATCACAAAGGAATTCTCCATTCCGTTGAGCTACTCGGCAGTACTGAGGGCAGGGTCTACTGGCTGCCTCACCCTAGTTGTGCTCTCTAGTCACTTGCTTGTGAAGTAAAAGACTTTCCATTTGCACTCAAGCTGGAATTTAGTAGCAGGCTCTTTATTCCACCCCCTTCAAGACTGCCCAGGAGACACGTATTCAAGTGCTGACAATCCACCTACCTGTGCCACTAAAGTACTAGAACCTACAACAGGTGACAAGTCCTCAATTTCTGATTGTTTTCCCCAAACACTAAAAGGTTTTATTTAGCATTTTTAATACTGACTTTTATACATGTAGACCAAACAACATTTAAGTCTTTTAACCCCTGGCTCAGAGAACCAACACACTCAAAGAACACACTAGTCACTGCTGTGGGGCTCAAAAGGAGAAAACAGCTTTCTGTTTTAGCCCACTGTTACTCAGCTCAAGAGAGGCAAATCGAGGAGTCTGACTGGTCCTCTCAAGTACACAATCTGGTCAAGGTGAGGCTGAAAAGCAGCCGATTACTAGAGATGAATGACCCCAACAAAAGGCAAACATCAGTCACATCCCTTGGTTACACACCAGTCCAAAGATGCGGACACAGTGGGACTGGGCCCACAATGGTCATTTATCTCATGGAATCCATGGAGTGAACTTTTAGCACCAACCCACATCTCAGCTGGGTGTTATGAGCCATCAGGCCAACCAGACATGAGTGGAAATATTGCAACATAAAACCTGCCTCCCTACAAAAACCACCTTCAACTCAGATCTTGATGGTAATCTTTATAGACCAACAGGAGCATATTATTATCACTTGCCCAACCTTCAACCCTAAATTCATAAACAGCTAGAAGCAAAGGAGGATTCCTATGCTAAAACACATTCAGCGTTCTTGTTACACAGTTTTAAACAGCAGTATATAAGACAAAAATCCTGTAAGGAAAAAAGTATGCTCTCAATTAAACATCCACTGAATTATGAACACAGAGCTTGAGCTTTAGTGGCCAGAGAAGACCCAGGTGGCCACAGCCACCTCCTGTCACTCTCAGCAGGGTGACTTTTTGTTGTTGTTGTTTTAGCAGCCCATCAGGACCCACCAAACAGTAAAAGATAAGACTCCAGGAAAGGCTACAGAAAGAATCAGAATGATTCTCTATCTCCTTTCCACCTTATTTGCCCAGCCTCCTGTCTGACCGGCTCTTCTCATACTCCCTTTTGCTCACTAGGCTCTGGTTATTACTGCTGCCCCTTCTCCGTCTCCCTCCTTCTTCCCACCTCCTCTCCACCCCATCCCTTTCCTCCCGGTCCTCCGAAACTTGTCAAAGTCCCTCCAGCCAGTTTCCATCCTACCTACCTAGTCCCAGAACCCAGGAGGCACCTCCCCATGCTGGCTACTTTTTAGTTGACCTTTCAGGAAGTTGTTCCTTGACTGCATCCCAATCACCTTCCACCCCACCACTCTTGTTTTCTTTGGCACTCATCAAAATCTGATTTGTTTACTGATTATGTGTCACTACCCCAATGTAAGCTGCCTGAGAGCGGGCATTATGCTTATGTTTATCTTTGTACCCCAGCGCCCAAAACAAAGACTATGTTCAAAAATGCTTGTTGAATGAATGAATTCTGGACCTTTTATTCAATAAGTCCAGCTCAATTAAGGTGAGAGCAGCAGTCATTATCTCCTTTTGTTGCATTTCTGTGAAACACCTAAACATGCTGTCACTGGCACAATCAAAGCATTTAAACTCAAGTCATAGAGGGCCAGGATTCATACACTCTTTATAGCCAAAGGATCCCCAAATTAGACACTATCTCTTAAAGTTCTTCAGAAAACAGAGTTCCAAATTCAACAGCGCGTTCCAAAGAAAATACCAACAACGAAACATGAGTCATAGCGCTTCCCTGTGAAATCCCTGTGACAGGGTGAGAAGCAAGCACACTACGTGGAGGTTTTTCTTGAACGAAAAGAACAGCAATAAACAGACCTTTTCAATCATTCTTTGCTTTCTTCAAATAATGTTTTCACATCTGTTATTGGTTTATGTTCTTCTTTCGAACAAAACTGAACAGATCACATTTTCCAATTTAAAACCACCTATACAAAAAGAATCAGCAAAGTAAAATGGACATTAGTACAAGCCAAATGTGTCACTGAAGACTTGTGTGCCAGACACACAAATGGAGAAAACCATAGAAGAGCTATTGTCCAAGTGTGAAAACGAAAAAGTAATAAGGGCTTTTCTTTTCTCTGCAGTGCATCATGAAGTGTGGGTGGACAGAAACACAGAAATCCAGAATTAGCCTAAGATCAAGTCATTTTGAAAAGAGTGGACAAAATGTAAATTCCTCACAATTAAAGTATTTAGAGCAAGAGCCTGGGCTATGATGCTAATGTAGAAATCCTCGCGAGAGCCTTGGAACTCCAGTGTTCACTGGAGAAAATGCTCATCTGAAGCGGGAGCTCCCAGGCTTTGAGAGGTACCCCCAACGTGACACAGCCTGTAACGGAAGTATTTACAAAGCTTGCATTTAAGATCTGGACGGAGGCTGAACACCAAATTCAAAAGAGGTGACCAAGGTACCAAGTGCCGCAAAGCGGGGGGGGAAACCCTCGATTACCACCTAACCGGAGAGAATGAGCGTGAAAACAAGGGGTGTGTTGGGGAGGGAAGTGAGGAGGGGCAATGGGAAAAAAACAATACGTTTGTCGCCCCGTCCCACTTCCTATACAGGATACAGGCAAAGTCTCCAGCCCCACCACTTCGGGCACAGATGGTTATCGTTTATAGCAAAGGTGCAGAGCCAGGCCTTCAGGTCCGAGCCCCTTAATTCCTGAGCTGTTAATGATTACAGAGAAGGATGGGGGTGGGGAGGGAATGAGGCAGAGGGAGTTGGAGATGCACCCACCACCTCCCGCCTGGGCTCCCAGCGCTTACCCGGGGCACAGGACCAGAGTCTGCACCACTTCCAGGGCAGCTCCGGCCCCCAAACCCTGGGTAGAGGGGTGCTGACGGTGAGGAGGCAGGGACAGTAGGTTAAGTTTTCTAAGCCCTGCGGCTGACACGCCACAGGCTCCCCTCACCTCCTCTCCTTGCAGAGGAACCAGTCCAGACAAGGCGCTGACTTCCACTCCTCCCCTCACCCCCGCCTTTTTCCGAGGTACCCAACCCCCGCCCCTTCAGCACTCAACGTTCCCCCCTTTCCCTCGACCCCTCCCCCCAGCAAACTCACAGTTGCTCCAGAGGTTCCTCCAGTCACACACTTTCTGGAAACGACGGCGGCCCGGCGGGTCCAAACCACCTACCATCCCCGCTCGCGTCTCCAGGCTCCATACCCCCGCCGCCGCCGGCCCCGCCGCCGCCTCTTCCTCCACCACTGCGGCCGCCTTGTCTTCATCTGCGGCCCCCCGGCCGCGGCCGCCCCGGAGCCCCGCCCCTCCATCCCTCCCGCATCATCACTTCCGGTAACCCCGCGGGCCGCCGGCTGCAGGAGGAAGAATGGCGGAGGGGGGCAGCGGACGGGCGCAGATTGCATCACGACGACGCGACGACGCACGAAGCCGTGGCCAAGTAAGGGCACAGAGGAGCGCCGAGGGTGGGGGGGGCGGGGGAGCTGGACCGAACCATTGGGTGGCTGGAAGAGGGGACGGGGCAGCGAAGGGGGCAAAGGGAAAACGGGCAGAGAGCACGAAGGCGGCTGTACTGCTAGGGGGGTGGGGGGCCGGACCTGGGGATCGAAGCGAGACCCGAGACTACCTCAGACCTGGGACAGCTCTCCCACCGAGGTCCGCCCCGTGGTTTGGTCCGGCCTGGCCTGCAGCACCTGCCGGAGCTCCGCCGCCGCCGCCGCTCAGCCGGGCTCCTGGTGCCCCCTCCTCGCGGCCCGCCCGGGGCTGCGGCGCTTCTGCGGGCGGGGGAAGGCCGGACTGACGCTGAGTGAGTGCACTGGGTGGAGACGCGGACTCCTGGCGCGGGAGACTGGGGGAATGGGTTGGCTCCCCCGGGCCCGGGATGGGGTGGGGGTGCAGGGCTACGACGTTGCTAGGAGACGTTTTTGTGTGACCCCAGCCTCGCGGGGGCGGCTCCGGGTCGGCGTCTCGGGCCCGGATCACCTGCGGAGGAAAGCGGCCGGAGGGCCTGGAAGGGGAGGCCTGGTCTGGGGACGCGGGGACGCCGCAGTGCCGCCCGTCTGGGACTATGCTGAACCCTTCGGGCCCCCGACTGTAAGTGGGAATCAGCAGGGGCAGTTCCAGGGGCGAGAACGTTTAGCCTGAGAAGGTTGACCCAGACGAAGCCCCGTACGGCCGACGGAGACTTTCTGGGGTAGGGAGAACCGGCGTCGGAATTCCCTTTGGTCCTTGAAAGGAGGTTTCGCTCCGTGACTTTTTATTCTGGTTCGGGAGAAAGTTAAAAAGGAGACCAACAAGGAAGACATCAGCAAGTGAGAAGTGCCCCCAAGGGCGGTAACGCCAGGTGAGCTGGCAGAAGACGAGGGCAGCGCCACTGTAAATCGAATAAGGCTGTTTCGAGAGGGCCAGGTTTTGCGGAGATCCGAGAAAAGGGGGAACTGGCTGAAGAGCCTTCTAGACGGAGACAAAAGCCAGCAGAAGTGTTCTGAGGACGAAAATGCGAGGCGGCCAGGTGGCTGGAACAGAGTGGTTTGTGATGCAGAAGTGTCAGGACCTGATCAAGCAGAGCCTTGTAGCCCAATGTAACGGTTTGGTTACGTTACCGGACAGTTTTAAAAAGGGAAGTGACATGAATGTTTTTAAAAAATCATTCGTGGCTGCTGGATGGAGAAGGATGGAAGTTGTCAGACCTGTTAGGGTGAAGGCAGCGTTGCAGTAGCCGTGGAGTAAACTAAGTGAGGGAGTTACATTCACAGTGTATTATAAGAGAAAGTTTATTTAGAAAGCTACAGAGACAAAAGAAGGGCCTGAGAGCTTCGGAGAGAGAATGGCAAAGGTAACTCTCTTGGGGGAAGAAGAGGGGGCAGGGAAAGGCGGGCTGGGAGGGAGAGCTGGCCCTCAGTGTTACTTTGGAAGTGGTGCTTGTAGGACTTGGCTGCTGAATTGGACATGCAGCGCATAGGAGAGGGAAAAACCAAGGATGGCTCCTAAGGGAAGAGTATGGAGGGGATTACCTTAAGTTCTCTGGTAAACAGGTTTGATAAATCTGCTAACCATCCAGGTGAAGATGTTAAGTTGAATATACAAGTCATAGAGATAATAAATGAAGGTAGGGGTTTATTTCTAGATCACCTAGGCCTCTCAACTTCTGGGGGCTCTTTACATTTAGAGATTACCCAGAGAAGGAGAAGCCTGCCAAGAAACTCCTAACACAGACAAGTCCTCAAAGATATCTTGGAATAGTAGGACCCACCCCCATAATCAGTGAGACTCATCCACCCACTAGCCAGTTTCTCTTCATCCTTTGAGGTCTGGCTTAAATCTTTTCTCTCGCTCTCCTGAGGGCAGTGCTTTTGGTCTTGTGCCCCCATGATCTGTGCCCATTATAGCAAACACGGCTTTGCTTGTTAATTGTTTATATGCCTGTCTCCCCCACAGACTGTTCTTTGTGTCCTGCTGGCTCCTAGTATAGAGCCTTACCCATAGGGTTCAACTTGTGGCTATGGCCAGGTAGAAAGAGTATTCATAACATGTTACACGTAGACTTCACCAGCTTCTGATAAAGGGCCTTTTGTCCCTGTTGCTGCCACTACTGCCACACAATCTGCATATGCTCATTCTCATAAAATTGAGAAAGAGTATCAGAAGAATCAGAAGGCCTGGATTTCAGTCTTGGATTTGCTACAGACCAGCAGAGTGGCCTTGGATAGGCCCTTGTCTTTGAGCAGAAGGGATCGGCCTGGATGGAGATTGCAAACTGGCAAGATAGATATAGCCTGCAAACGTTTTGTCCAGCTCAGAAAGTGATGTGAAATTTTTGTAGTCCTCATTGAATATATGTTTATTGATTTTTAAAGAGAGGAAGGGAGGTTGGAGAGAGAGAAACAGATCTGTTGCCTCCCAACTGGAGATCGAACCCGCAACCTAGATATGTACCCTGACCAGGGATTCACCCTGCAACCTTTTGGTGTATGGGATGATGCTCTAACCCACTGAGCCACCCAGCCACAGTGATTTAAATTACTTTCTAATTTGTCAACATTTAAAAATTGGGCATCAGAGGCTTTTCATATCTTGCTCCCTGGCATGTTCTCAGTTTGGCTCAAATAAACTCATAAAAATTTTGCCCTTGTCCATGGGTCCTTTGTACATGTTCGCCTTCTCCTTCTCCCGATACCCCTTCCCCCCTCCCCTCTGGTCCCTGTTATTTTATTCTTTATTTCCATGTCTCTGGTTCTTTTTTGCTTTGTTTGTTTTGTTGATTAGGTTCCACCTATAGGTGAGATCATATGGTATTTGTCTTTCACTTCCTATCTTACTTCACTTAGCATAATGCTGTCCAGTTCCATCCATGCTGTTGCAAAGGGAAGGAACTCCTTCTTTCTCTCTGCTGCATAGAATTCCATTGTGTAAATGCACCACAGGTTTTTCATCCACTCATTTACTGATGGGCACTTAGGTTGCTTCCAGCACTTGGTTATTGTAAATAACACTGCTATGAACATTGGGGTGCACAGGTTCTTTTGAATTGATGTTGAAGTATTCATAGGGTATAATCCCAGGAGTGGAATCACTGGATCAAAAAGCAGTTCCATTTTTAATTTTCTGAGGAACTTCCAAACTGTTTTCCACAGTGGCTGCACCAGTCTGCATTCCCACCAACAGTGCACTAGAGTTCCCTTTTCTCTACAACCTCTCCAACACTTGTTATTTGTTGATTTGTTTATGATGGGCATTCTGACCTGTATGAGGTGGTATCTCATTGTGGTTTTAATTTGCATCTCTCTGTTGGCTAATGATGCTGAGCATCTTTTCATATGTCTCTGGGCCCTCTGTATGTCCTCCTTGGAAAAGTGTCTGTTCAAGTCCTTTGCCCATTTTTTAATTGGGTTGCTTGTCTTTCTGGAGTGGAGTCATGTGAGTTCTTTATCTATTTTGGAGATCAAACCCTTGTCCGAAGTTTCATTGGCAAAAATATTTTCCCATGCGTTTAGTTTGCCTTTCATTTTGCTGATGTTTTCTTTAGCTGTGTAGAAGCTTTTTAATTTGATGTATTCTCATTTGTTTATTCTTTCCTTTATATCCCTGGCCCTGGGGATATTGGTAAAAATATTGCAATGTGGGATAGCTGAAGTTTTCCTATGTTTTCCTCTAGGACTTTTATGGTGCTGCGACTTATAAGTCTTATATCCATCTTGAGTTTATTTTTGTGTTTGTTGTATGTTGGTGATAGAGTTTCATTTTTTGTATGTAGCTGTCCAGGTCTCCCAGAACCATTTATTGAAAAGGCTGTTTTCTCTCAATTTCATGCTCCTGCCTTCCTTGTCAAATATTAATTGACCACAGAGACTTGGGTGTATTTCTGGGCTCTCTATTCTGTTCCATTGGTCTATGTATCTGCTTTTATGCCAGTACCAGGCTGTTTTGATTACAGTGGCCTTGTAATACAGTTTGATATTAGGTATTGTGATCCCTCCTACTTTGTTCTTCCTTCTCAAAATTGTTGCAGCTATTCAGGGTCTTTTATGGTTCCATATTAATTTTTGAAATTTTTGTTCTATATCTGTGAAATATGTCCTTGGTATTTTAGTAGAGATTGTGTTGAATCTATAAATTGCTTTGGGTAGTATGGACATTTTAATGATCTTAATTCTTCCGATCCATGAACACAGTATATGCTTCCATTTATTTGTGTCTTCCTTAATATCTTTCTTCAGTGTTGTATAGTTTTCTGAGTACAGGTCTTTTACCTCCTTGATTAAGTTTATTCCTAGGTACTTTATTTTTCTTGTTGCTATATTAAATGGGATTTTTTTCCTGATTTCTGTTTCTGATATTTTCTTGTTGGTGCACAAAGATGCCTTCGATTTCTGAATATTGACTTTGTATCCTGCTGCTTTGCCAAATTCACTTATTAGGTCCAGTAGTTTTTTGGTGGAGTCTGTAATAGAGGCCATATACAGGGAACCTACAGCCAACATCATACTCAATGGGCAAAAACTAAAAGCTTTCCCACTAAGGTTAGGCACAAGACAAGGTTGTCTGCTTTGACCACTTCTATTCAATATAGTATTGGAAGTTCTAGCCACAGTGATCAGAGAAGAAAAAAAATAAAAGGCATACATATTGGAAAGGAGAAAGCAAAACTGTCATTGTTTGCATACAATGTAATAGTGTGCCTAGAAAACCCTATAGCGCCTGGGGAGCTTTTCCTTCACAGGCCATTGCTCAATCCACTGAGCCACATCAGCCAAGGCAGACACTTCCCTTTTTGGATTCTAGTAACCGAAAACTGAACACAGGACAGGAAACAAGTCCATGGGGTGAGTGCTGTTTGATGGAGGTGAGGGAGGGCAGAGAAGTGTGGTGTACAGTTTATCTTCAAGCATGTGGTATTTGAATAGGGGTGATTCTGTACAGGATGTGGATGTAGGCCAGAAAGTAGGGAGTATATTGGAGTGCTCCCTGTATGGAGTAAAAAAGTGCAAAAAACGGGCATGTGAGGAGTAAGAGATGAAGGAAGAGAAAGAAGAAGAGATCATGATCGTGCCTGTAGTGTTGGCACCTAAATTACATTTTTACTAAGAAGGATGCTTTGTGGTGTGAAGATACGCACTGCCTCCAACAGGGTTATTGACTCATACTGAGGAACAATAGCCCTTTACTGTACAGGGATCGTTAATGATCAAAGGGAAACAGCTGTAGGAAAATCCATTACTACCACAAAGCAGTAGATTTGCCAAGGGGCTATCCATTTCTTTTCCCACCTCTGCAGAGAAAGCTTACCATACATAAAAGCCACCTTCATTTCCTGCTATTCAGGTAGCATTTGTCTTTGTTAACTCCCCTTTGCTAAATGATTTGCATGGATTATCTCATGGATGATTCTTACAAGAACTCTTTGAAGAAGGTTCTGATGTTGCCCCATTGTACATTTTAAGAAAGTAAGGCTGAGGAAGACGTGCCCAGTGTGATGGAGACAAGGCCCATGCGCAGGTTTGACCACTGCAGTGCCCCTTACTTCATTTTTGTGTTATGTCTCGTCTTCCTTACATTTGCGGAACAGCTGTCCAGAACTGAGACAGTCACTCTCAGCTCTGCTATCGGCCTGAGAATCTGTTTGCTTTGGCATTATAAGAGCATTTCAGTTCCCTAGAGATTCTCCGAAGACAAACTTAAAAATGAAAATTTTCTGAGTTAGTTTTGACCTTTAATCATTTGGGTGCAATGAACCTTATTCCCCAAAAGGGTTGTTTTTAAAAAACAAGTATCACAACCCATTTTCCTGTATACTTGGTTCTAAGCTTAGCAGAAACATAGTAAATCATGTTAGCCCAGTGGATGAACCTTAACTGGCCTCGATGAACTGAAGACTGAGGTTTCCTGTATAGCTGTGTGTTGAGTGTCTTACGCTGCCCTGGATGGAACTGATAAGGCCTCCCCCCAAGTGACACTGAGTCTTTAGTTCTTTGTCCTGACGTGCACAGCACTACTCTCACAAACGTATTTTTAAATGCTGCAGGGTCTTCAGTTGGAAAACCTGGTCGATACATCACCACATGTATCTCAGGATAAGAATGGACTTTAGTGGTTACTGTTCTCTGTGTGTAATTTATCCTTCCTACAGATACACGGGGCGGGGCAAAAGTGGGTTTACCATTGTGAATACGTGAGACAGAGTTTATTCTTGTATCGTTATTTATGAATGATGGTATTATTTTCCATACCAACAACTGTAAATCTACTTTTGCCCCACCCCATATATTTCAAGCTCCAACTACATGCCTGGCCTATGAGTGTAGTGAATGAAACATAATCCCAATTCTCTTCCCTCTCCCTCCAAAACACACACAGTAGAGCAGGAAAGGTAAGTCAAACAGAAAATTACAGTGGAGCACGATGAACATTATGAGTGTGCTGGAGGTGCCAGAGGTACGCACAGCCGGGATGCTGACCCATCTCAGTGTGAAGAAGGCACCATTACAAGTGATGGGAGCCAAAGGATGAGAATCAGCGGCTAGACAAAGAAGTTGTGTGAGTTGGGACCTTCACTTGTCAAAAAGAGTCCCAGATCGAAGGACCTGGGTCCAGCCACTACTGGTGCACAGTGAACACAGCAGACTGATTTCGTTTGGGCAGATTTCACAATCTCTACCTTCCGCCCACTCCTCCAGACCATAAATTACTTGAGAGAGAAATTTGACTACATTACATTCATTAGTCATCATGAGGAAAAAGTCTACCAGGGCAGATCTTGAAAGAAAGGAAAGAGCTCTTTTCTTCTACCTGGGGCTTGAAAGTGGGGATTCTGGAACTTGCCTTTTCTGGCCCTTGTTGGTGCTGTAACCATTTTTCTTCCGTAGAAGACAAAGCCTCATGAGAGTTCAATATTTGGAATTTTGACATTCCTGACAACAGAGTCATGCTTCTATAAATTTCATTGTGAGAAAGGGAATTTTCATCTCTGCTCTTAAATTCCCTGTGAGAAAGGGAATTTTCATCTCTGCTCTTAATTTCAGTGTCCATGCTGCAATGGTCTTTGTAAAGATGAGGGAAAGGAGAAGTGGATAAAGCCCCTAGTACTAGCACATCTCCCCTAGTATCTCTCCAAATCTGTAAAACTAGATCTGGACATGCCCAGGACCTACATGTGCTGGAGAAAGGGGGTTCTCACAATTCTTTCCAGACCCTTTCACTGGACTGCCCGCACAGTGAGTGGTTGGTGCTTTGTTTTCTATTTGTTTATTTAATCCTTACCCGAGGATATGTTTATTGATTTTAGAGAGAAAGGGAGGGAGGGAAACGTCCATTGGTTGCCTCCCATACACACTCCGACTGGGGATGGAACTTGCAACCTGGGTATACGCCCCAACCGGCAATCAAACCCGCAGCCTTTTGGTGCACGGCACAACGCTCTAGCCACCTGAGCCATCCGGCTAGGGCTCTATGTTTTTAGGAGATTTCATCCCTGCCCATTACAAGGTCCCACTAATGATTCCAAATTAAAAACAGAAAAGTTTATTTATGGTAAGGGAAACAATCATGCAGCTTTTTTGGCTCCTGATTCCAGCTCTCCAGTCAGTTGAGTGGTATTAGGCAATGTGGACAGAAGAAGGGGCCATATACGGAACCTCATAAGCTCAAGGAGAGCCTGTGTGGCAGCCTTACAAACTCAAGAGAGGTAAAGTAACCACATATGATGGTCTGAAATTAAAACATCTAACGAAAAGCAAGTCATGGCAGAGAGTCATGTCCTGGGCCAGTGTCTTCTCTGACAGAGGTCAGTCTTCACCTTAACTGAGCCTGTCAGTGGCATGCCTTTGTAATGTAAGAGTAATCTTCCACACCCCTCCGGGCACAATCTCCCACCAGAGCAGAGACCACAGAACCCCCTCATTGTTACCTGGTTCCCTGCATACCGTCTCTGTGTCCTGCAAGTATTGTTGAAGATGCTGTACTCATCCATGTGAAGGAAGCATATGTCTGTTTCGGTTTTTAGGCACTCTCAGAGATTTCCCCACTTTGCTTTCTTCTGCCTCCCTAGTCTACCACTCGTGGATTTCGTGTAACCCCCTTTCATCTTCTCTTTTGGTTCTGATATATAAAATAAGATGCAAAGCTGCCATTCTCTGGAGCATTTTTTCAGTCCATTGAGATTTTGCTTCCTAGTGATTATCATCAGTTTGGCTCAAATTCAAAAACTCTTACAGGTTTGTAAATTTCTTACAGTGACAGCAATACTCTTCACCATCTCTAAGATTGGTAGGATCAGAAGTACTTATGATATAGTTTGAAATTCAGCACATTTTAAAATACATAAATCAGACCATGATGCTCCAACTTGCTCAAAATCAGCGTGTCTTCCTTTTGCTCTTAGGCTATAAAGCAAACTTCCCAGGGCCATACCCTCCCAACTTGTGCACAGTTTTGGCCACCTGTGGCCTAACTCCCCCATAAGCTCTCACCACATCAACACTGAAGTTGGTTCCCACTTCAGCCTTTGTTCCTGCCCTTTCCTCTTCCTAATCCACCTTCCTCTTAACTCTTCCCATTAGTAGGCTCCTCGATAGGGTTCAGGGGTTGCTCAGATGTCACTGCCCAAATAAAATAAGCCCCACCTCTGCTCACTCATGTATTGCTGTTTCATTCCTGGAGAGCACATTTCAACTACCAGAAAATTTTCTTGTATATCATCTGCCACTAGAGTGTAAGCATAGGAGGGCACAGATCATGGCTGATTGTTTATCACTGTCCTTAGAACCTCACATGCCCGGCACATGTGGTCAATGAACAAAAGTTGAATGTGTGGATGGGTGCCTGGGAGGCAAGTGCCAGCATAAGAAAAGTCCAAAGCTGAGAGAATTTTTCTCAGAGTTTATTTGAGTGAAAGGGACAATACTTGTTGGGAAGCAAGGTGCTCTGGAGAATAACAGTTTGCAGTTCCTTTTATGCATTGGAAATTAAGGAGGGAAGATAAGGTCACATGAAGGCAGAAGAAAGCAAGGTGGGGATCAGATTATACGGTAGTTAAAGTAGGGCTCTATTGAGGGTGGTGGTTTCCCTTGATGCATCTGAAAGGAGGCATTTCAAAGGTGTGTGAATCTAGATGCACAGAAACAATGGACGGGGTTTGCTTCCGGCAAAGATAAGCCTTCTACTAAAGAAGTTATATACCTGGGGTATGACTCTAAGCCGTAACCTACCCAGCTGGGTGGGAATTCAGGATCAGATCACCTGTGAGGTTACTTTCTATAGAATCCCTTTTTCCTCCACAGCAGTGTGGGGCCTGCAGGCTGGTAGCGCTGTAATGAGCCCTGGTATCTCTTCTGTGATGTCAGCTCCCTTTGGCTGCTGCAGGGAATGGGAGAGCAAAACGGTGCGGCCAGATGTGCGCCTCCTTTGAAGGTGCTGATGTGAAATGCAGTTGAAGGAGGGTAGGCAGCTCCAGGGGAGGGGCAGATAGTATATCAGAAATCTGATAAAAAGATAATCGTCTTCCTTATCAAGATACAAAAAATGATCTTTCCCTCTTTGTGGGAAGGGAATAGAATTGTGTAGATCACTTTGTCACAATTGGCTGGACTCTCAGGTGTTCGTCCTTTTGGCATGTCTGGGCCAAACTAGAAGAGTTGCCTTGGGCCATACATTAAATACACAAACACTAATGAAAACTGATGAGCAAAAAAAAGAGGTTTTAAGTAAATGTTTGATTTTGTGTTGGGCCAGATTCTTAGCCATCCTGCGCTGCATGCAGCCCCCGGGCTATGGATTAGACATCCCTGCTCAACAGACATTCAGTACAGCTACTGAAGTTGAGTTACCAAATTTTGGGCTCTGACTCCAGACTGTCTGGTTTTGAATTCTGACCCCACTGCTTTTTAGGTGTGTGACCTTGGACTAATAACGTAACCTCTCTGCATCAGGTTCCTTCTTTGTAAAAATGGATTGGTGGTATAATATCTACCTCACAGAATTTTCATGGTGATTATGGGAGTTAACATATGTAAAGCACCTAGCAAAGCCTCTGGCACAGGTAAGTGCAAAGCAAATGTAGTAGTAGCAGTGGTGGTGGTAGTGGTATACTACTATGCTCTAGTGAGCAAAACAGCTCCTGCTCTCCAGAAATTCAGAAGGAAAAAGGACCCATTGGAATTGCAGAACAGCAGCAGCTGGCTGTGAGAGGGTGCTCCAGAAAACATGAGTGCTGTGAACAGGTGTGCACTACGTGGCTGGGGTGGATGGCTCAGCCAAGACAGACACCTGGACAGGACACAGCAGGTGCCTTAGAGCAGCAGCTCCCAAACTTTTCTTCTTCAGACTCCACCATCACAGTTTTTAACTATTATTTATCTATACATTAAACTAGCTTAAAATATGTTGTAATACATTTATTTAAATGAAGTTGTATAACTACTTTAAAATCAAAGCTACTTTAAATCATGGTTTTGTTGGGCTATTAAATAAAAACATTAAAAGAATCACAGTAAGATAAATACTTGTATTATATATCAAAAATCACCTCACCAACCAATCTTTGGGACACCTGCTATAGGGGAAGCTTTTCCCAACTGTGACCGGAGGCCAAGTGCACTAGCAGCAAGCCTTGTCATCAAGTTCTTACTGGCACAGGCTGCACAGGACAGGTGCTTGGTAATGAATTTTAGCTTGGGATTGTTTATAATGGGGTACAATTTTTTTAAAAAGAGGCCCCTTTCCCATCACAGTTAATTCCATTCACACTTTATGTCTCATCTTTGCTCATTCTGGGATTTGGGGGTTAAGGAGGTGAAAGGAAACAGTTTAAAGAAATGTCAATCTCAGAGTGAAATGTATAAAAATTTTCACTGTAAAAGTTCTGTAAGAATAGACTGCACAGACATTTGAGACTGCAGTTTAATTGGGGCTCTCTAAACAATTTCCTATCTCTGGTGTCACCAATGGGAAAATCCTAGCAGACCCCATTGCATCAGATCAACCCCTGAAACTAGCGGGGCATGAAAAGGGCTGCTCCAGTTCTGCATCAGTGAGAGGTCGTTGATAGTCAGAGGAGTAAATGTTGGTTTCAAGCCATTAAATCCATAGGAAGGAAGACTCCTAGGGAAAAGGCATTTTTTTCCAAACAGGTTACTTCCTAGGAACTGAGACAAATAAATGTGAACCAAAAGGAAAAGAGCTTTTTAAATTTTTTCATATATGACTGGCTTTTTTAAATCCTCATCTGAGGATATGGGTTTTTTAATTGATTTTAGAGAGAGAGAGAGACAGACAGAAACATTGATCGGTTGCCTCCTGTGTGTGCCCCAACCGGTGATCAAACCTGCAACCGTTTTGTGCACCAATGATGCTCCAACCGGATGAACCATCCAGTCAGGCCTATATATGACTGATTTTGTTTCCAGAGACACAAATTTCTGTAGCATGAGGTATTTTCATTTATTCAGGCGTTTTTTGACTACTGATTATGCACCTTGCTAGGTGCTGAGAATTCAGCAGTAAATAACATGGCTGTTACTGCCCTGTAAAGGTTAGAGTCTACTGGAGAAGACAGACATTAACAAACCACCTCTTGAGTGATCCGTGCTACAAAGAAGAAATACAAGGGGCCAAGGGACAGTTCAGAGAGAACTGATCTGCTTCATATAGTGAGGCAGCAGGGGCAGGGGGGATCATCTGAGATGTTCATGTTTTCACTGAGAACTCAAGGATGACTAGGGCTTGGTTAGGTACATGGGGTTTGGGGGGGGGGCGGACAGGGGAGACCCTTCTGGAAAGGGAAAACAGATGGGTATGTACCCCTAAGGTAAGAAAGAACATGATTTCCTCAAAGAACTGAAAGATTCTAATAAGGGAAAAAAGAAGCTTTTTTTTCCTTGCCTTTTTGCACAAGAATTAGAAGTAAGTAGCAGGCCAGGCTTGTAAATAGTACACCACAGGAAAACTGCTTTAGACCCTTCTCTCTGGAAATCTCTGGAACTTGTAACCATGCAGAAACTCCATTTCTTCAGCATGACTTCTCCTTTCTGTTCATCCACTCCTTTCCTTAATCATTAAGCCCTTAGGACATCAGATTCTGGGCAGTGTCAGACTGTCTTAGCAGCCAAGCCTCAGGCCTGTTGACTATAGAAACAAGACCTTCGGTCAAGCTAATGATAATTTCTTGGTTTCAGTTGTGTTTCAGCCCCAGACCAATGAACACAGAATGACCTTGCAACCACATCCTCACGAAACCAGGTAGAATTCTGCCGTGGCTGACATCAGGACCTAACACAGTGACCAACTGCTACTGCCCTGGCCCAAGCAGTTAGTAGAGCCCACAACCCCAGCGCCCTTAGCCCCATGTGTAATGATTTCCCCCTGTATAACCATCCCCTGGCAGCCATTTGGGAGCCAGGTCTTTGAGCACTAGCTTACCTGGGACCCTGGAGCTGGCAGCATCTCCTCAACCAATAACCCTTTACTTTGCTGCAAACTCTGTTCCCATTTGACTGGGCTCTGATGTGTGCAGGTGAGTGGTGCCTTTAGTCCAGTAGCAGATTTAGGTTTTCTGGGTCAACTGATGTTGCAGAGGGAGATGTTACTTAACTCTCTTTCAGGATTAGTTTTCCAAATACTTAAACATTTATTAAAGTGTTTTGAAAATAGGCCTATTAAGTACCAATTGTTAGCTCTGCTTGTTACCTTGAGTGCCTTAATTACAGGGCTTCTGTGTCAGATTCTGGTGTATGATCAGGTGCAGGTTGAAGCTCAGGTTCTTAGAGTAGAAGGCAACCAATTACACTCAGACTTAGCAGAAGACTGCCGCTGTTTTAATGTGCCAGACCTTCCCTTCCTTCCGGGGTTGTACAGTCAGGCCATTCCTTTGGTAATGGCAGGGTAGTGGGCCAGTCATTAATAGAAGTTAGTTAGAGACTCCTGCCTCTCACAGGAACTGACTCACGGATTTTCATATGAAACCATGGAATTTTAGGGACAGCCAGAAACTCAGCAACCTTTTTCCTTAAGAAAAATGTCATCATGTTAGCTGGGTTTTTATTAATGATTAGCCACAAGGTATTATGTTCTCTCCTGGTTTTTAGGAATTCTTTTAAGCATTTTCTCTGAAGCATCATGGGCGTCAGAATTGGTGTTAAATATAATTTTAGTCCTGTTAACTTTTGAATTGGGTGAAGTAGTGCTTTCAAGCTTTTCATCAAATAGTTAAGCCTTGGTTCTTGTTTCATTGCTCAAGAAAATTCACCAGGGTCAGGATAAGTAGAACAGAGTCATATTTGAAAGAGATTCTCTGTACGGTGAATTCCTTGCTGGTACTTAGAATTTCTGGCTCCCATCTACATTCTTTAGCTGCCCAGATTCTCGTAAACTCAGTTACTACTGTAAAGCATATTATCTCCGTGTGCTACCCCTCCCATTTGGGTTGGATATAGGTCATGTTCCCAAAGGGCATGAACAGTCTACTTCCTGATCCTGATGAGCTTGTTTGAGGAGAGTCCAGGGCTAGTGATGAGGTGTCTTAGAGCCTGGCCCTGCGTTCACTCCACATCTGTTTTCCGGTCTTCTCTGCCTCCCACTTGTTAAAGGCAGGGCAGGATTCATTCTCCTAAATCTGACTAATCAGAATCTCCCAGTGGTAGAACTTTTTTTTCTCTTTCCTGAATTTAAATTTAATAGTGAAGAAATAGGCTGAAGTTTTTGCCTAATGTCCATCAACAGGAGAGCGCACACAGGATAATTTCATACAATGCACTGAATTGCAGTAGTGAGAAGCATTAGAACTACATGGAACAACATGGATAAATCTTACAAACATGGGCAAAAAAGTCAAATTGTGAAAAGACATAATAACTTTTTATGTATGTAGTTTTTAAACTTGCTAAGCAATACTATATAATATTAAATGTAAAGATAGGTGTGAGAAAGATAAATTTAGGATAGTGTTTCCTTCTAGTAGAAAACAAAGGGAATGTGATTTGGAAGAGGTACAATGGGGGTTTCAACTTTATATATAATTTAAGGTTCAATAAATAAAGGTTCATTGTGAATATATGTTAATTGTGTTACTCTATCATTTTGTATATCTGAAATGTTTCATAATAAAAATAACAAGAATTTTAAAAATGCAATGAACTTTTTTATTTATTTACTTTTTTTATTGTTCAAGTACAGTTGTCTCCACTTTCACCCCACCACAGTCCCCTGCACCACCCACCGGCTTCCCACCCTGAAACCTTCCTCCTTTGGCTGTGTCCATCATACCTGATCCTTGATGGGCCTTCCCCTATTTTCCCCCATTATCCCTCTGGTCATTGTCAGTCTGCTCTTTATTTCAGTGTCTCTGGTTATATTTTGCTTGTGCTTGTTTCTTTCGTTGATTAGTTTCAACTTATAGGTGAGATCATATGGTATTTGTCTTTAACCACCTGGCTTATTTCACTTAGCATAATGCTATCTAGTTCCATCCATGCTAATGTAAAGGGTACTAGCTCCTTCTTTCTCTCTGCTGCGTAGAATTCCATTGTGTAAATGTCCCATAGTTTTTTGATCCACTCATTGACTGATGGGCACTTAGGTTGCTTCCAGCACTTGGCTATTGTAAATTGTGCTCCTATGAACATTGGGGTGCATAGGTTCTTTTGGATTGGTGTTTCAGGGCTCTTAGGGTATAATCCCAGCAGTGGAATTGCTGAGTCAAAAGACAGTTCCATTTTTAGTTTTCTGAGGAAATTCCATACTGTTTTCCACAGTGGCTACACCAGTCTACAATCCCACCAACAGTGCACTAGGGTTCCCTTTTCTCCACATCCTCTCCAGCACTTGTTTGTTGATTTGTTTATGATGGCCATTCTGACCGGTGTGAAGTGGTATCTCATGGTGGTTTTAATTTGCATCTCTCTGATGGCTAGTGATGCTGAAAATGCAATTAACTTTAGGGGATGCATTTAGGTAGGGTTTTATACACATCCTTTGAACATAAAATGTTGATGTTTCAGAGTAAAAATCCAGAGGGTCCACAAGATTTCAGTCATCATAAAGATTTTCAGTTACACTGATTGTACAGTTCTTATCTGTATAAGGAAATAGACCAACAATTTTAAGAACTATTTTCAACAAGATTATGATAAACTAAGAGGCAGAATTGTACCTGCAGACAAAATTTATTTAGCCTTCATGGTACTCACATTTTCAAAAGAAATGAATTAGTACCTCTTTTGAAATTTAATATTTAAAACCTGGGTGGCCTGTTATTTAGCTATCAGGAAGTCTGGCGTCCCTAGGCCCTCATTTCTACAATGGCAGCAGCTGGCTGGGGCCCAGTAGCAACTATCCCCTTTTAAGGAGGCATGTCTTCTACAGTTGGCCACCGTCCCCACTCAGCAAGGTTTCCTGCCAGGCCAGCCTTAGAGGAACTTAAGTTTGTGATCCCTGTGTTAAATTCAGTTACTCAAAATGTGCCGTCTCTTAGGCACTCAGATCAGTGATACAATTTTACCAGAATACACCCTGAAACCATCATTCCTAAGATTCTCTGGTAAAGCATTTAGTGGTTTAATGAATAGTAAACATGTGTTTTGGCTTTGGCATTTGGTTTTGGTTTGTAAGAATGGCTGTCTTGGAAAACGGTGTAGTTGAGCAGCCCGCACCGCTGCAGTGACGCACAGGCTGGCTGAGAGAGAGCTGGTGTCCCTATTGCAACTGTCCAGCAAACAGACTGCTTGAGAAAGAGCAAGTATTTTTAGTCTAATTGAAGAGCCTTGTTGTTTAAAAGAAAAAGACATCTCTTAGCTGCCTACTGTGAAGTTGGATTTTTATGCAAATTTTCCCTCTTCTGTTTTGGTGGATCTGAGGATGACAACAGCAACACGACCAGAAGTTCTTGGTCTCTACCGCCGAATTTTCAGGCTTGCGAGGAAATGGCAGGCAGCATCAGGGCAGATGGAGGACACCATTAAAGAAAAACAGTACATATTAAATGAAGCCAGGATGCTGTTCCAGAAAAACAAAAACGTGAGTAGCCTCCATTGGAGACAGCAAGGAGAACAGTTTCATGTGTTTGTTCATTTCCTTTCTGTCCTAAAATTGGGAGGACTGAACAGTCACAGTGGCAGAGTGTGGGCAGGCAGGGGCTGGAGGCACAGCCTGGTTCGCCTGCCCAGCCACTGGAAACAGACCAGCTCTGGTGTCTCTCTGCCCTTGGCTCAGTCTTGGTCCAGCTAGACACTGGCTCAACGTCCCAGCATCCTGAGAAGACGCCGAGCCAGGTGAGTCAGGCTGGTGAGAGTTTTCAGAGGAGGAGCAGTCCCTCACTTGCTGTGCCTGTTGCGGGCTACTCCCACACGAGATAACCAGCTAATTTTTTTCTGTTTATAAACTGTTCAAAGCCTCCAAGTGTAAACCCTTTCTGAGGGAGGAGAGCAGGATTAAGACATCGGGTTTCCTTCATCACTTAGCTTTGAACTCAAGCCTCTTTGGCTAGTATGGCGAGTTTGCCCTCTGGGACCACAGAATTGGGTAAAATGGTGCTCCCGTGAACTAGTTTAATGGAAATATACACCCAGACAGACACCAGGGAGCGAAAAACCATTTCTGAGAGGCTCAATTTGACTCATTCCGCACACCCTTAAACATTACCTGGTAGCTTTTTAGGAAGAGTGCCTGGCACAGAGCCCGGGAAGAGGCTTCCAGTCCCTGACCTTTCCTGCATCTGCCACACTGATCTCATAGATCTGATGCTGTTCCTGTTCCCTCATGGACTTCCTGACATCTACTCTTGTTTTTTCCTCCCTGACCCCGTCTCTGTCTCCTTTTTGGCCCTGTCTTCTCTGTATACCCTGCTGCCAGCTGTATGGGTCCTCTGAAGGTCAGCCCTGTGCTCTGAGGCCCAAGGAGCCAGCAGCCACCTTGTGGTTCCAGCTCCCATATCTAAACACGCAGCCTCAGCCTTTCACCACCCACTTGAAGGACACCCTGCCCCCCAGCCCCTGAGCATGATGGGTAAGGTAGAACTCATCTTTCCACAAGAGTCCCTCCCCTCCCCTGCCAGGCTTGTCCATTTCTGTTGTGGCTTCTGTCACCACTCTAAAACGCTTGGCTCTCATTCCTTCACTCAACAGGTATCTGAGTGCCTCCCATGTGCCAAACACCAGACTAGACATTGAGGATATAAAATGAGCAAAACCAAGACATGGTCCCTCAAAGATGTGTCAGAATTAGAGGAAAGAAATGTGAAATTACAGTTGGGATAAGTGCTACAGAAGAAACCCCCCCAATCTTTAGTACCTTACCTTGGAATCCCTGGAGCTCCCTGCTTTACACAGCCAACCTGCATGTGATGCTTCTCTACCCTCTGACCTCCTCCAGCTCCTCCAAATGTTTTCTGTGTCTGCTGTACACCCTGCATGCCACACCAGAGTGTGTGTCGCTCTGAGATCCTTACAACTGTCCCGGGAGGAGTGGAAATCAGATACTGCAAGTGCTGTTTCTGGTTTTATTGCAGCCTTTCAAAAAAGTCAGTATAAATACCTGGAGCTGATGATTTAAAAAGTTTGCAGACCACTGACTTTTTCTTCCTTTTTTGTTTCACTTATGTTGGTATGGCTCCCCAACCAGGCTGTCATTTCCTCAAATACACAGACGGTGACTGGCGCTTTCCTAGTGCATCCCCTGGGCCTGGCCTTGTGGTTGTCATAAATGAATGAACATTCATAGATACTTTGACTCAGTTGACCTTCAGGAAGCCTTCTTAATTTCTCTGCCTTCCCCCAGCCCCAGGATGGATTCCTGTGTATTAGTTGATTACGTGCCACTGTGTCTTCTCTGTAGCTTCAAGTGTCAGAATTGTTCTCCCCAGGAAATAAAGGCAGGAACCATGGCCTAACAGTGTCCAGCCTGGTGCCGGGGATGTCACAGTAGTATGTGCCCAGAAAACCCCTGCAGGCTCACGCACCTGAAGACTGCTCGAGATCGTTGAGTTTTCAGTTACGGCAATAATCAGTCCTTCATTTGCCTCTGCTTGAATTGGCCTAATGTGGTGGGAGCCAGAGGGCACATCTGTGCCAGTGATGGTACATGAGTGAGATTTTGTTGTGTTGGGGGAGGTACATGGGCTTTTAATTTTAACATATGTGCTTGTTGTACAGTGTATCAGGTCATTTCACAAATACAATGCTTAGGAAAGTCCATTTAAAGAAAAAGTTTATGCCCTGGCTGTTGTGACTCAGTGGATTGAGCACTGGCCTGCAAATCAACCTTTGGTCACTGGTTCGATTCCCAGTCAGGGCCCATGCCTGGGTTGTGGACCAGGTCCCCAGAAGGGGGCGCGTGAGAGGCAACCACCCACCTCCTTCTTTCCCTCTTTTTCTCTCTCCCTTTCCCTCTCTCTAAAGATGATAGATAGATAGATAGATAGATAGATAGATAGATAGATAGATAGATAAGAAAGAGAAAGAAAGAAAGAAAGAAAGAAAGAAAGAAAGAAAGAAAGAAAGAAAGAAAGAAAGAAAGAAAGAAAGAGAAAGAAAGAAAAGAAAAACTTTAATGTTGGTATAGGTAGCATGCAGATGTAGAAGAATCATGCGGGCAGCCTCTGTAAGATGGAATTTGGAGAACCCTAACCCAGACTTGTTCAGATGGACAACTGGGGCCCCAGGAGCCCTCAACCCCCTTCACCGTAACTTTGTCAAGGGCTTCTTTCTCCTCCATCCTTCATGCAAACAGACAAAAGTGGTTTCTCATAACCTCACTGTCTATAAGAGCTTGATAATACTCCAGGGGTATCTCATGGGTTGCTCTGAATCCTAAGAGGCAAATGGGAAGGAACATGGTCACGTTCCCAAGGTGGACATCAAAGCAACAGTTTCTGAGAAGTACAGAGATCAGATAGCTGAGCCTCTGCCCCAAGGGACTCAGCTGGGTTCTGTGCATTGCAGTTCCTGGAATTCCTCTGCTTTAGGAGGTGCCGTAGGACACCGTGGACTCCCAAGCCCTGTGGCCCAGACCCCCTGTGGGTGTCACGTGGGGCTGGTGCAATCTCAGCTCGACCTCAAGAACACTTGAAGACTCTTTGCATCCTCGGAATGAGAGGCTCTCTCCCCTTCACCTAGCTTTCTGTTTTTCAGAATGTATTTTTCATTCTTTTACTTGAAACTGGACTACCATGATTTGACTGTTTTAGAATTTCAAAAGCCCTTTCTTCCCCTTACTAATGTGCGAGGCAGCTCACAGTTCAGAATGAGAGATGAGTTGCTCTCCAGCCTCTCAGGGGCGTCTGGACAGCACTTGCTGACAGGGTTGGGTTACTTCAGAATCTGATCAACATGGGGAGGATATGAAGAAGACTCCCAGCCAGTGTTGTGGGAATAAATTTGTAGCTTGCTTGCAGGAATTTAAATTGATCAGCCTGTTAAAGCAGCCTCTCCAACCGGTGTGCCACAACAAGGCTTAAAACGTGTGACCCCTGCCTCTTCAGCTGGGCACTGACCTCTTCTCCCTTAGATTGTCAAACTAAAAAAAATTATAACTGCCAGCACAACAATAGCTGCCTGGTGTGAATGAATCAAACTTACTCCTATTCTTTTGTCAGATGGGAAAAAATGTATTATTTGGTGTGCCTCAGAATTTTAATAATTAGTTTATGTGTGCCATGAGATGGAAAAAGTTGAAAGTCACTGTTTTGGGGGGTAATTTGAATTTAGAGAATTAACTTAATTCTGTGAGAATTAAAAGTGCATGAACATATACCCTTTGACACGTAGTTCTTTCTGTAGGAAATTATCTAAAAGATAGAATTATCTCTTTTAGATAATTTGGCATATGAGCCAAAAAAAAAGTTAGAGGGATCTATAACAGAGTTGTTTATAATGGCAAAGATTGGAGGTAACCTAAATGTCCAGTAGAAGATGGGTTAAATTCTGTTGGAGTTGGGTGCAGCTGTTCAAAAGAATGGGGCAGTTTTATATGTGTAAATGTAGAAGGAGCTTCAGTTTATTAGTCAAAAAAAGCAAGGTTGAGAACAAAGTGAGCTGTCACTTGTGTTCAGAGAGAAAACCGAAGTTTATAGCTGTGTGCTGATGAGTCAGAGACCATCTCTGGGGGTACAAACAAAAACTGCTGGGAACTGTTGTCCTGGAGACAGGACCTGGGAGACAGAGGTCAGAGGTAGATTTTATTTTAAAAGTTTAATCCACAGTAAATTTTACATTAAATTGCTTCTGAATTTTCAAATTTCAGTATTTAATTTCTTGGCTGGTAAGCTGAAAGTTTCAGAAAACATGCACCTATATTCTGCGTAGCATTAGAAAGATGCCTGTTTTCCTCTTTTACTAGCTCACAGACACAGACCTGATTGAGCAGTGCATAGATGAATGCACAGCCAGGATTGAAATTGGACTGCATTACCAGATTCCTTATCCAAGGCCAGTAAGTGTGATCCCAGTTGATACGTGGTGGGTACTTGTCCTTTGCTGAGGGTCTGCCGAGAAGCCTAGAGCTACTACAGGAGACATGTTGAAAACAAGCCCATCACCACCAACCCGAGTGTCAGCAAATGCCTGATTTCTCCCACCTGCACAGCTTTCCTACGTGTGGAAGGAAAGCCAGCTCACATTTACATAGCTTTCTCTTTTTCCTTTCACTTTTATGGGAAGATTTCCTTATTATAAAAAACAGATTTGTTAATAAACGAATAAAGTTCAAACATTAAAGGAATGCATAAGTAGAGAGTGAAATTGTCACAAATTCACTCTCTGTGGAAGTAACCCCTATGACTGTTGGGTTGACTATAGGAAATTGCCAGTTTCCTACACCTTACCTACAAAAAACAGTTTTTTATGGTATTGCCTCAACCTAACAGTTTGGTAATTTCTCCTTATCATCTTTTTTGTACACACACTTTCTTCACTAAGTACATGGAACCCTCGTGTGTGCTGTTCATGGCCTGTGTGTCTTATAGTCTGGCATGTCTGCCTCTGGCTTTGCACGTGGTTGCCTAGTGTCCCGTTGTGAGAATGTGCTGTCGTTCAGCCAGGGCCCTTCAGTGGGCACTTAAGTCAGTCCAAGGTTGCCACTGTGCATACCTCATCTTTGTGTACATCTTTGCATTTTCCCTCGTCATCTTTGCATGTTTATCTCACTGTGTGGTTTGTGGCCCCTTTTCCCTTGATGCAGGCAACACAGTGAAGAGTAAATTTCTGGCATCAGGCATATCTGGGTTCAAATCCCAGCTCCACCACTTACTATATAATCTTGAGCAAGTTGTAACTTCTGAGCCTCCATTTTCTCATCTATTAGGGTTCATGTAGTTCCTTATGAGATGATTATAAGGATTAATGACTGTAGATTTAGTGCTTAGGAGAGAACATGGTATTTAGTAAGTCCTCAATAAATATAAGTTGCTGCAATGATTATAATTCCTAATATTATCATTATTCTTATTCTTCTTACCCAGATTCATCTGCCTCCCATGGGGCTTACCCCACTACGAGGCCGGGGACTTCGAAGCCAGGAAAAACTGAGGAAACTTTCCAAACCAGTATATCTCAAGTCTTATGATGAGGTTTCTTAATCCAGAAGAAAGTTTATTTCTCAGAATAATGAGCCAACTAGGTCTTAAATGTAAACCTGATGACAAAACCTTTCTCCTTGTTTGGGACAAAAATTCAAATTATCTTCTTAAAAACCTCCAAAATGTTGGTACTCACCACATGATGTGTAGGTTAAGTACTCATTCATGCCTGAGTGGACAACACTAGTCCTTGAAGTCACAGACCTTACATCCCCGCTGAAAGCATTCTTTGGAAACAAGACTAAGGCCTATGGGAGAGAGACTGAAGAAGGACCGGACTTCTCATGGAAATGCCATCGCCAGACATGTCAGCTGACGGAAGGAAGTTACCTACTTGCAGGGAGTGCTGATGACTGCCATATACTTCCCTCACAATATTTTTAGGCTTTTTTTAAGTTATAGATTTGTTTAAAAGTGGGCTTTTTTGTGTGTTTTGTTATCTTTTGCGCCTTCTAATTTCCAGATAAATGCTGCCTTAAAAAGTGCATCATTGGATGCCCTGGTGGTTTGGCTCTGTGCATCGGGCCTTGTCCTGCAAATCAGAAGGTTGCTGGTTGGATTCCCAAAGTCAGGACACGTGTCTGGGTTGTGGGTTTGGTCCCCAGAAGGCAGGTGTGCGAGAGGCAACCGACTGATGTTTCTGTCTTACATCAATGTTTCTCTCCCTCCCTTCCCCACTCTCTAAGAATAAATAAAGTCTTTCTTTTGGTTTTACGAAGTGCATCGTTGGATTGATCATGGTTTTTCATGGACATTTTGAGACCGGTCCCTGCCTCCTTCATGCACATGCACAAAAGCGCACGTCTCACTTAAATGCATATTCAGTTCAGTTGGTGAGAGTATCGTACGCAGATGCCAAGGTTGCGGGTTCGATCCCCAGTCAGGGCACACACAAGAATCAACCAATGAGTGCATAAATAAGTGGAACAACAAATCAGTGTCTCTCCCTGCCACCCCTTGCTCTCTCTAAGACTCAATATAAATTTTTAAAAATAGTCACTATATTCCAATCTTAGAACCTGATCCTGTAAGCAGGCGCATAGCTTTTTATGCTCTGCGTAGTATTGCAGGGTTTGGCAGTGGAAACATATGTTGCTATAATACTGTATGGAATATAGTTTTTACCGTATCAGGAGGAGTAGGAGCAGATGTGTGTGTAACACTAGTGCAGCTGTAGGCCTTTGCTGAAGAGAGAACTCTGACTGTACTGGTGGGTGTGTTGGCCATTCAAGGAGGACAGCACCCCAGTCTGTCGTGAACTGGAAGACATGACTCTGCTGCCTGTCAGTCATTCTTTCATGTAGTCTCACTGTGGACACATCTCCCTGCGTGGAAGCAGTTCTGATGCTTAAGTACTCATTCAATCTAGGGTCTGTGAACTCCACTACTTCGTCTGCAGAGCCCATGACATGGCAGTCTGTTCTTGCACTGGAAGAAAAACTAGCTCTGCCGGACCAAGTGGCACGTGGCTTGCCTGTCTCCTCAGTAACCCAAGGTGATTTTAACTACAATTTTTTTCTTACTATGTGGAATGTAGAAACCACCTTTCCCACCCAGCCTTCTCCAAGATGCGAGGCAATCTAATTGCTAGCTAGCCTCTGCGTTTCTTCCGTATGCCAGAAATCTTACCTGCTGTGAATTTTATATGCCTTGCCTTCTTTGCAAAGATGCATATTCTTTTTTGTTTTCTTCATTTTCTTTCCAAGACTATAAGATCTCCATCATTTGGTCTTTTAAAATTTATTTTTTTTTAAAGATTTTATTTATTTACTTTTAGAAAGGGGAGAAGGGAAGGAAAAAGGGAGAGAACCCAATGTGTGGTTTCCTCTCACATGCCCCCCACTGGGGACCTGGCCTGCAACCCAGGCATGTGCCCTGACTGGGAATTGAACCAGCAACCCTTTGTTCGCAGGCCCGTGCTTAATCCACTGAACTACACCAGCCGGGGGGGGGGGCTCCATCACTCATTCTTTTAAAGGAAGAACCTATCTTCCTACATCCCTTCTCTCCATGTACTTTTCTCCCAACACTGACAAGGACTAAAAACTACCCCAATACTAGATTTTTAAAGGGCAAGGAGTAGCATGGTGACAAGGTTTCTGATTTCATCTGCTGAGCTATTTGTAGGCAGGCTGACAGCTTCTCACTGAGCTGACCTCTGGCCATCTCTGTCTCAGGACTCTAGCCTCTGACTCACCAGGACTTCTGAAGAACATACTGCTCTAATAAATCACATTGGACCTCAAACTGGTGGCAATCATTCTTTTCAAAGTGGAGGAAAAGTTTTAATTACAAAAATTTAATCTTTTGTACAGAAACACTCCCTTGACCCCTAATAAATGAAATGGCCAGTCCCAGCCTCCCTCGGCTTTTTTGCCGAAGAGGGAGTTAGATAACTGTAATTAAAATTTAAAATGCAAGTGTCTTAGCAAGCCCCTCAGTGCCTTGCAGCTTGCAGTGACTTAACCCCAGCCAGTTGAAGATTCAGGCATTTGGTGTCCCGACCATCTTTCCACCTCACATGACCAACAGTCTCACTTGGGATAAGGCAGTTCCAGCTGTCTATCCATTCTGATACTTTCCACCATGAGAAAGGTGTTTCTGGCGAGGGGAGGGCAGGGAAGCTAACTTCTCTACTTTGAACAGAAGGAGACTGTCTCCTTTTGTATCTTGATTGCCCCTGGTGAGATCAAAACTCCCTGTAGGCACTTTTTCTCTGGCATCACTTAGCTGGTTTGCTGATTTCCTAATTCAGAGTCCTGAAATCAGATTTTGATTGGCACCACGTTCCCATGAAGAAATGAGTTTTCAAAATACGTTTATTCCGACATGCAGAAGAAATCAACAACTCTGAGGACATTTCTTCTAGTGAAGGAGTGAAGCAGCCAGGCGGACACGTTAATAAGACTTATGTCTTGGTCAGTTACAAACCCATCAGTGCAATGTCCTGAAAAAATAAATAACACACTTAGAGCCAAAGAGCTACATGAGAGAGTTGTTCAGTGGTTGGAGCCTTGTCCCATATATGAATAGGTGGGTTTGATTCTCAGTGAGGGCACACACCTAGGTTGTGGGTTTGATCCCCAGTAAGGAGTGCATACAGAAAGCAACTGATTGATGTTTCTCTCTCACCCTCCCCCCTTTCTAAAATCAGTAAACGTAACCAGGTGAGGATTTTAAAATGTTTATCTTCCTCAGGATTTTCTTCCAGTGGCCCTCAGAAGAAACAGTGATAAACTAACAATTTTCTAGACGTGGTTGAAGCTAATCTTTTTTGAGATTCTATATCACAACTTGCCAAGTCCTCAGCAGGAGGCAGCATGTGACCTTAAAAAATGCACAGGGTTTGACAGCCACACAGACCTCAGCTCCAAACCTGGCTCTGCAGTGTTGAAATTGCTGGGTGATCTCAGACAAGTTTCTTAATCTCCCTGAACCTCCGGAGGGAGAGACAGTCATGCCCGACATAGGCACAAGCAAGATAGCGGAAGGCCTGGACGTAGCCCTGGCACACTCTAGCCATGCGGCAGGTAGCGGTTCCCACATCTTTGTTCCTGAAGCTTCAGCCTGTATCTGTGTAGGCTGGTAGAGAAGCATCCGGGACCCAGTGCTACCACAGACAGCTATGGAACTTTGGACTTGTTACTTTTCTAAGCCTCCATTTCTACATCTCCACAATGCAGATGGTAATGCCTACTACATAAGAAGGTTGTAAGCAGTGCATTTTAAATCTCAAGAGCCTTAAAAAACAACAGTGGCACAGCCTCTTTCAACTTCTGACAGGCCTTAGTATTAGCCCACATGAATGGACCAAGAAAGAAGCAGTTAAAACATGACAGTTACGGCAAAAACAATGCAGGAGAAGTAACCACAGGGAGCTTGGCGACGTGAATGGTCCTCGTTGGAGAGTTCCCCTGCCTGTGTTCAATCCAGGCTCCAGCGCTCTAGGAGCTGTGTGGTTTGGGGGATATTACTTCTCCTCTGTATTATGGTTTCTGTAGCCATGAAATGAGGATAACAACAACCTAGCCCTGGCTGATGTGGCTCGGTGGAGCGTCATCCTGTAGCTCAAAGTTTGTGGGTTCGATTCCTGGTCAGGGCACATACCTAGGTTGTGGATTCTATCCCCGGTTCAGGAGTGTACAATCCCTGGTCCAGGTGCGTATGGGAGGCAACCAATTGACATTTCTCACATCAGTGTTTCTCTCCCTTTTCTCTAAAGGCAATGGAAAAAAACTGTCCTCGGATAAGGATTAATAAAAACAAGTACTTTACGGGGCTGCTCTGAAATACCTTGCTCATGGCAAGTGTGCTGTTAATCACTCATCATCATCACTATCTTCATCATACCATGTCACTCTCAAGAAAAGAAACTTAGACAGTAATCAAGAATGAAATGCCTTTTATTTTCCGTGTTGAGAGAGATGCCATCAGTTATCCAGCTGGCACAAAGAGGCTACCCCTCGGTTTATCCAGTGCCTCTGGGGCCTGTCTGTGGGGAGTTCAATGGACAGGACGTAGTTGGTGGAGTGGCCTGTGGTGGAGAGGACACCTCTCCGGGCACTTGTTTTATAGACTGGACACACGTAAATGTTCTGATGGAGAAACATTGCACTTTCCCCAGGTTTCAGCCAAATGATGGGCAACGGGTCATAGAGGATTTTAGGGAGAGATTCCTCAATCTGCATCCTTTTCCTGTCCCAACGAGCTCCTTCTAAGAAGAGTCCTTTTATGTAGGCCCCATCTTCTGGGTTACTCTCCATGACTGTTTCTTGTGTGGTTACCTGGAAGAGAAGAAGCTGTGAGTTTTGTGACCTGCCATTTTTCTAATGGGGCACCTTTAAAAGTCTGGAAAAGTGCAACCTGGCTGCAATATCTGCTTTTCCCAGGATGCACCTCCCAAGGCACTGGGGCTTCTGTGATAATATTCCTGCCTACCATACACGGGCCAGGTGAGACTTCTAGTTGGCATTTCTATGTGGCAGGCAGAGAATGCACTGAACGAGAAGTCAGGAGGCCACATTAACTCACTGCAACTAGCTTAGTGACCTTGCACAATCCTCCGCGTTTCTGAACCTGGATCTGTAAAGTGAAGGGTTAGATTCATATGCATACTAGTAAAACAGTCATCTGGAGGCCGAAATAAAACCTTTTCTGTCATTTTTGTCCATTTCTGTAGTGTACAGACTCCTACCATGGTCAGGCTCAGGCTACCAGCTACTTCACAACCAGCTCCAGCTGGCTCTGGTGAGTTGGTAGGAGCCAGCGGCAGCCCACCACAATTTAGATTCGGAGTTAGTAAACTCAGATTTCTTCAGGTAAGTGCAGAAAATGATCTAGGTTTAGGGGAATAGGGAGTGGTGGGGATTACGGTGAACCAGAGAGCATAAGCTCCACTTTAAAATCATTCAAATTGTCTAATCTTTTTTTTTATTATGAAGGGAATGTTTTTCCCATTTCTAAGTACTTAACCTCTAGAATAGGAAGAGGCTATTGATTTTTGTAAATTTAACCAGTCACCTTACAAATTCTTCTAGGATTTCTAAGTATACAATCATTTCAACAACAAAAAAATATGATTTTATGTTTATCCCAGTTATTTTGATTTTTTTTTACTGCATTAATTTTGCCTTAACATTGTCTTCAGAGGTCCACCAAGTTAAGTTTATTCATAAACTAAATTGAGACCTAGAGCAACCAGTTTGTGACCTCTGGACTAGATCACAAAGGACCTTTCCACAGAATTTTAACTTTTACAGTGCTCTATAACAGTCCATCTTGTTCTGTTCACTCTACAAAGTGTGGACAGAGTGATACTTGACTATTGGCTATGCCTTTAACTTTACTCCAAGCAAAGGACCACCCAACACCATTAACACCTTTCCAAATGAAGAGTCCACCGTGTTAAATAGCACGGGAGAATGCTTTCGTTTTTCTTGGTATAATGGTGGCTGATTTTTTTTCTGGAAAGAATCTTTTTTTATATACAGAGACAAAGACTTGGGAATCCTCTGTCAGGAATAACTTTTGGAACTAACCTAAGTCATGCTAAACGTTTCCATTGTACCATCTCAGAAGTATTTGTGCCTTAACACATCCAAATGTTTAGACTAATAAGGAAGTGGGCAACATTGGCTTTTCTGCTTGACCCCTTGGGCTGACCTTATCCAAAGCACACCTACCTCAAACTCAAATCCAATGTGATCAATGGGGATGGTGTATTTCCGGGCAAAATTCTGAGAGACACCCGTTAAAAAAGACTGTGTGAAGTAGAATCTGGAGATCCAAAAGACCACAGGGGGTCCATTGTCAATCCAGTCCTGGAGGGTCATAGAAATAATTCACAATCAACAAAAAAAAAACTCAAAGATAGTTCAAAGGCAGGTCATATAAATTAGTCTCATTAAGAAATACTTTTTCTCTTTTTCCTTGAAATGGAGCCTCTCAGTTTAGCCTCTGTTTTCCACTTTTGAAATGAAGGTACAAAGAAATATGTTTCTACTTGAAGAAAAACTCTGGGCAAGCTGGTGTCCAGGACCCAGTGACAGCCACTCCTGCAGCAACAGTTGCCATGCAAGAATGCAGTAATGTTTCAGATCTTTTTTTTGCAGGACAAGCATCTTGATATTTATGTGTAATAATCTAATCCAATGTTTACATGCTAGCTCAAAAATTTTAAATTACCAAGCAGCCAAAAAAACCCATATCTTTTAGCCAAATCTGGCCCACGAGCCACTAGTTTGTGACATTGTTAATAGTTTCTACTCTTGCCTCCATAGGCTACAATCTTTCCAAGAACTTTGAACTCCATCCTGCCCGCAACTCTGAGAAGACTGTTTCCAGTAGAAACTCCATCCAGGATGCTGTGTGGCTGCCTCATGTACTCCCTCTGACTCTAGTCTGTCATTCAGAATGCCCTCTCCACCTGAATGAGCATCCAGGTGCCCCGTTACCCTTATTCCCATATACCTGGAAGAAGGCCAGGCGAGCCAGCATGTCAGCCACATAGCCACCCAGGGGCTTCAGCGATGGGTAGGACTTGGCCATCCACATGGATGGCACTTTACCCACAAGCATGCTGTCAAAGACGTCCTCCAGCTCTGAGGACATCAGGACCTGCCCTTTTATGGCTCGGCCAAGATTGATGAGGCTTCTACGAACCACTTTGGTCAACCTGTAAGAACAAAGGAGCCACTCAGCCCCCTTCTCCAGTGGGCTCATTCTACGCAAGGACACTGACTCTCAGTCTCCTTTCACTTTTCCCTCCTTCAGCGGGGCAGACCGTTAATGTGTGTTCAGGTGGAGAATGTATAGAGCTGAGGAAAAAGTGAATCATCCACTACCCCAGTCCCTAAGGATGACTTTGATATACCTATATCTTTCCAGATTTTTCTGCATGGAAACAAATTATTTTTAATGGGATCATACTGTATTACTTTTTTTATAATCTGTCTTTCTCTCTGAGCACATAGGGATCTTCTCCCCAATTCAATAGATTTAAATTACCCTTTTTAGTAGGTGCTAGGTGTTCGGTTTTATTTAACTGTCACCCTGTTGCTGGAACATTATTTCTGGGTTGTCATCACTGCAAACAACATCGCTAGGAACATCCATCCATGTCAGTCTGTGTGAATGTGCAATGATTTTTCTACTAAAAGTGGAAATTTCAGGTCAAAGGATAATGCAGTTTTAAGGGTTTTGATCTAAATTGCCATTTTGATCCAACTTGTTCATTTGAATAGACTGACTATGAGGTACATATCCAAGAAAAGGCAGCTAAAGGGCCACCTGGGTGATGCCAAGCTCACCTCTCTCTCTCTCTCTGGCCTGCGCACCTGAGAATGCCAAAGAGTCTGCTGTGGAGTTTGTCATCCCTAAGGATTTATGAGATCCCAGCCAAGTGGACATGAAAATGGTCAAGTGCAAAACAGAGATTGTGGATGGGCAACCACCAAACATTCACATTAGGAAGAATTTAAGGTCCAAGCATTTGGTGCATGTGCTTAGCTGAGGAGTCATGGGCATCACACCACAGGCCTCTAAGACTAAAACCTAAAGACCAATTTGCAAAAGTTCTTTCTATTCTTGCAAGTAGGAACTCTGCTGGTTTCAAGGAAGACAATAATGGTCCCTCTGAATTGGAAGCTGAACTGTCACCTAGTCATGTGGGTCTTCTCATACCACTAGGTGAACAGGCCAAAAAGGTAGTGGAAAGGAATGTTAAGAGTATCGCCCAATGTGATTAATTCTGACCATCACTGGAAGATAAGATTGCAGTTACCCTGTTTGCTTATATTACAATGACCACTGGTCAAGGCTAGTGAAAGTCCCTGCAGCCAGCAAGGATGAGCTCCAGTGACCTCAGCAGGGACTAGAAAACCACTAGGCCTGGTGTCTGGATGTATGTGCCAAGTTATCTGACTCACCACAGTGGTGCAACATCCTAGGCTCACATTCTGTACTTTGCTTGGTCCCCCATATAGCCAACTGCCTACCGAATCTAGAGAGGAGCCCTAAGACTTGGAAAGCCAGAAAACTCTTAGATGACATTCTTCTAGTTCCCTAGTCCTTCGAAGTCAGAGCTGTCCCTAAAGCTGAACAATGACTAATGAGGCAAATGGAGATAGCAACAAATGGAAAGTTTGGAGCTGTAAGGACCTTGGAGGCAGAAGTGATGAGTTTCCTCCTCTGGCCTAGATGGTCTTGGGGCCCTTTCAGTTTTGACTCTAAGTCAGTCAAGATAATCCCACAGGCACCACCAAGATATTTCTGCTACACTGACAAATCGGCTACATTCTCCCACCATCTGCTCCCTGGGACTAAACTGTGGTTTTTAATTTTATGTCACTTAAAACTCAAGGTAATCTGAGTTGCTGCTTAAAGTGTCATTCTTAACTTGTTAGGTGGCTTGCCAGTCATCCACTTACTGTAGTGACTCAGAAATACTTTTCAGTTGGTAAATAAAGTGTGGGTATTTTATTTTATTGAACCAAAGAAAAAAGATAATCCCACAGAGCTCAATGCTATATATGCAGTAACTGGAGCAGTGAGGAGGGAGCTCCATGGCCAGCCCATAACACCCCTTCCCTGCCTCCGTGGGAGAGGCAGTGGATGAACTTCTCTCCTCCCGCTCCATATACCCTGATTCCACATATTGGTTAAGCACACTGATCTCTGGGATCAGACAGCCTGGATTGAAATTCAGTTTTTCCACTGAATGACTTTGTGGCCTTGCAGTAGTTACTTAACCTTCCTGGGTCTCAGTTTTCTTGTCTATACGGTGGTGGTAGAGGAGCGACTAACTGCATATTTCAAAAGACTGCTAAGGGGCTGGATGCAGACGTATGCAAGGGCGCAATGACGGTGGGCAACAATTCCTCCTACTTGTGCTCGGTGTTAGTTTTAACCTGGCTTTATAGATATCACACAAATAAGTGAGTGGGAGAGAATGAATAGATGGAATGATTTGATCCTGGCCAACACCTGTTGGTACAGTCCTATTTATAGCCCTCTCTGTGGGTGGGGCAAACCACTTCCTCCACATAGCAACAGCCCCTTCCTTATCCAGTGTCCATCTCGGTTACTGCTAATGAGACCCCACCCCTCGCACTCCACGTAAGCCCATCCGGCCCACCTGTTGAATCTGATGAGTTCCTGCCTCAGGACAGTGTTCATGGATTCCTCATAGACCACAGGGTACAACTTCATGACCATGTCCAGGTCAAAGTCTTTGGGAAGTTTGGAGAGTATATCCTGGGTCAGCTCCTCGATCACTTCCTTAAAGTGCAGAGAAGTCCATAAGAAACAGGTCTGTGGTCTGTGACTTTGGGTAAACTTGAAGCAGTCTGCATTTGTCATCATAAACATAGTCTTGTTTGACCTTCCTGGGAATGTTCCTACAGAAACCAATTCTGCTGGTGAAGAGCAGGGGAGGGGGTCTGGGACAATCACCTTGCATCAACCTTGGGGGGAAGATACCACCTTTCGACCCAGAAAGTAAATGGAGCAAGGGCCTGAAGGCCAGGCCAGGAGTAGCTCCCTGGCCTCAGCTAGGTTGCCTCAGGGCAGCCCAGAACACTGCAGAACTCCTGCCTCTGAGTCACCCCTGGCTGAGAATCTCCTACAGCTCTCAGAGCGGGTCTCTGAGGTCTGACTCCTGATACAGATGAAACTCTTGCTCAGTGACAGAAAACAAGTAAACAAATGCACGTAAACAGTAGGCCGTTCCTCAGCACTGAACAAGAGCAGCTCAGAGCAGTGCCTTTGCCAACTCTGGAGGGACAGGACCAGAGGAATGAGGACAAGCAGGACCTGGGTGTGGGCTCTGCAGGGCTGGAATGTACACTCCTTTCCCACTTCCCACTGTGAAGGGAATTTCCACCCCTAAATTGAGACACCCCAACCAAGCTGGTTCTCCTTCAGGGCCATTCCTACTTCTAGCATATGAACCAGTCAAGAAACCAAATCCACTGCTGAGGGGTTGACGTGGCAGAGCTTGGAGGGTGGAGAAGGGAAGGTGTGGTGGAGCCACCAGCTGGTGGTTCTGGGTCTGGCTCTGCTTTTGAGTTTATGGCTGCCTTGGAGCGAGTCACGTCCACCTACAGAGCTCACTTCATCCTCATTTGTAGATTAAGGATGGCGAACTGCCCGTGAGTTGCCCCAAAAGTGATTCCAGGTATTTCCAGGACGTAAAGCAAATCATGTTGAATCACGGGTGTGAAAGTCACCTTCTTGCCAGTTTGGGCGCCTTGCTCTTTTCATTCCCCTTGACAAAGTCTCAGGCCAGTGCTAGTTAGGCACCCTGTAACACTTGCTGTTTCTCCCCTTTCACAAGAGGGAGAAACAAGGCCTTTCGCAAGGCCTCAGCAGTGTCATCTGGAAAGAACCTAGTAAGTGTTTTTCTTTGTGGCTGTCATGACCTTATGGAAATGGGACTGGGTTTCCATTAATGGTACTGATGCATAATTTTTAAAATAAATGATTTTAAGCCAAGTAGAGTTGGTTTTAAAATATGTAAAGGCAGTATAGCTAATATGTGGGTAAAGCAACAAGTCATAAGTTATGCAGGAATGGCTCACATTCTGGAAACACTTGTGCTCTTTCCGCTCTTTGTCTGAGGACCCTCAGCACATCTGTGCCCTCCCTCAAGGGACTGCCAGGCCTCCACTTTTCTGCCTTCTTGCTCATCACCCACAATCTTGTGCCTCGTCCCCTCCATGGAAAACTGCCTGGGAAATTGAACTCGAACCAGGTTACCTGAGAGGACTTGCCACTCCCTCCTGCCTGTCTGGGGAGAGTCAGCAGCACCCCCTGGAACAGCTGATTGGTCTCCTGGTTGTCCTTGGTGATGTTGGCATTCTCGTGGAGGCCAAACACTTCTGGGGGTGCTGTGATGGGAAGGTTCCTGAGATACTCGATATAGGACTGGAAAGAAAATGTTCAGTTGACATAAACGTAAGCTCCCTGCGGTCCCATAGATCACTTAGGGCTTGTTCAGATCCAACCCAGGAAGGAATTCACACCAAAGTGGGAACATGGGACACACACACATGTGCAAGGTGAACACAACCTAAGCTCTTCCTCATTTGCGGGATTTGGAGTCAGACAGAGCCAGGTTTGGATCCAGCCCCAACACTAACTGTGTGACATTGAGCTAGTCATCTGAAACACAAGTTTTGTTATCTGTCAATGGGAAGACAAATAAGGTTATAAAGGAATAAGGCCTTGATGTACAACAGGGGCTTAATAAAGGAAGTTCCTTTTCATCCTTCCTTCAGATTTCTTGTTTTCTTCTTCCCTTTCTAATTCTCCCATCCAGTTTTTGGTCCCTACCCTTTTGCCACCTTCTGAACCTTTTCTTTTTCAAGTAGCAATTTCCAGCCTTTTCACTTCCAAGGCTTCACCTTAACTTCCTTCTTACCCCCCAGAAAAAAACCTCCTATTTTGACAGACTTTGTCTACCAAATACCCAGCATTCATTATACAGTGATAATGTCTCTTTCGTAGGCTTTTTGGAATATTGGAAATAACTATGGAACCACATCAGGAAGCTCAAGGCTACCCCTGGGCCCTCATTGGCTGCACTGCACCCCCTAGCCACATGGAGACTGCTGAGCTCCCCTGGGACCCAGAGGGGCCTCTCCCTCCACTGTTCCTCACCTGGTAGGAGCCATGGGGAGGAATGTAGTAAGTGTCTCCAGGAGCGACATAGTAATGGTCCTGCTCGATGTCCTTACAGTAGAAAGTGGACAGAAGAGACAGCAGGAGACGCCTGTCTTTATCATCAGTCACTCTGCCTCCATAATTACACTCTCCTGGGAACAATCAGCAGTGGAAGAAGTTGAGTCCAGTGAAGGTCATAATGGACTCAGCCATTAACCTAAGATAGAGGATTCTTTGTGGCAAGGAGTTCTGCTGAGATCCAGTGTTGCTGAAACCATGCTCAGCTTGGAATGAGAACAGGCCTATTTGGTATTATGGCTGCTACAAAAATAATCCATGCCCACAACATTAGAAACTAGAAGACAGAGATAATCCAAAAGAAGAGCAATACAATCACCAATAATTCCACCAAAAGTAACTATTAACATATAGGCATCTTCCAGATGTGTGTTTGTGTGCATGCATATGCAAGTGTGTACATGTATGTGAAAGACATTACACAAATGTGATCTAAGTCAGGAACTTTGGCATAAGACATTCCTGAGTTCCAGTTCTGCCACTTCCAGATAATTTCTGGGTTCCAGCCTCTGCAGTTTCTCGTCTGTCAAGAAGTGGAGATAACTACAGTGCCCGTCTTACAAGGCTGTGGTTAATATGCCTATGAAACATTTAGCACAAAGCTCAGCACACAGAAAGCGTTCAATTAATTATAGCTATTACAAACATGAGTATTTTCTAGAAAGGTGAGATTATCCTACTTATACTGCTTTGGGATATGATTTCCCCACTCCACCTCCATCATTAACATCATTCCCTGAGATTCAGGTTTCTGTACTCTTATTTCGACAAGAAGAGTTAGGTAATTCTTTGAAGGGGACGTCAAATGCATCTTGCCAACCCTGTAACACATTTTCTAGCTCATCCAGATTCCATAGTATGTGGTATTACCTGGTATTTGGTAGTTGTGGATAACACACTACCAAGGAGGAGACAGAGATATGTGTGGGGTGTGTGTGTGTGTGTGTGTGTGTGTACAGGGGCTCTCCTGAAGGGTGGGCTCATTTCCAATTCTAACAATTCTAGGAAGAGGCAGGTCTACAGACAAACAGGTAGTATAACCCAAGTTGGGGACAGGAGACCTCAGTTTTTCTTGGTCCTGAATGGGAAGGTTCTAAACATCTAGGAAGAGGATCCCAGTGGCTTATCAAAGGAGAAATAAGGTGCTAAGGGAAAGCTCATGTGTTTGAGTAATTTGAGCCCTGCAGAAGCTGTTTCACATTAAGCCAGACCATCTAGATGTTTGAAACTCCCTCTGTTGACTTCTCAGACCTTTAGCACAGTTTAGTTTGAACATTAAGTGGCTTGTCCCAGCTGTAAAGAGATTTATTATAGCACCAGAACTACAATATTAAAAGGAGAGTGGTTTGTACTCTGAAGTCAGTGTGACAGTGCTACCAGGCACCCAAGAGCGACCCAAGCAAAGATAAATCTCAAGAACAGAGTCTTGGTAGAAGGTACTGTGACCTTCAGCAAGTTTTCCTTCAGGGGATACTCCTGCAGGCTCCAGGTTTTGTGTTTATGAAGGAAGTAGCATTTCTTTATAGAAATTTCTATGTCTACTCTCTGAAGCAAGAGCACAAGTTCCTACAGGGGCCAGGATGTGCCTTATATCTCTTTTAAAAATTCTCAGTGGTCCTGCTGTAGGGCTGGGGGTGGGGTACAGATTAAGAGTATACTGACTTCAGCCCATCTAATTTGACAACCACTTTCCAAAGGACACCTCTCTCTTTGGTGTGTGTCAGTACGGAACTCTAATGACCATCTCTAATAGTTCTCTTCCAGGCACACAGGAAGTTTACACTTCCCTGTGCCCCTTGCAGTAGGGTGGGGCTGGGTGACAAGTTCTAGTGCATTTAATTCCTTGTGTGAGCCCTTCAGTACTCTCTCTGTGGCAGTGACCACACAAGTACATATTGAGATGGTGGCATCAAAAGTTTGTGAAGGCTTTGCCAACAATTCTATTGACACAGTCAAATGCCTATTCACGTTGACCATGTTGATCGGATACAAAATGGACCTTTGATGTCTCACACCCTTGAGATTGAGGATTGTTTGTTACCTCAGCCTAACCAGTCTATGCTGACTGTACAGTTGCAAAGTCACTATCCTCAAGCCAGCTGGCATATTTTGGGCAGGTTGGTTTCTGAGCTGCAAGCAGTTCAGTACCAAGACCATATGCCAGGGTAATCATGCATTCACTCTTCAGTCTGCAGAGGACCCTTGTGGTGCTTCTGGAGATCTTCAACAAAGTAATATCCATGGGACTTATGCTGTGTGTGTCACTTTGTAACAGTGGGGGATTGTAACCCACATCACCATTCTTTTGACATTTTTTTCTGTAAGTGCTGACTCTGATGAAAACATAGCTTGTAGATAAACAGCATATATGTATAACTAGGAACTAACTTCAAAAGATACAAACTTCAACTTTCAGTCATCCCAGCTCTGGGAGATTTTATGACCTTCAACTGTAAAACCAGGATGATGTAAAACCAGGATGATAAAGAGCAGGATGATGCATACCTGATGACTACTTGACCAGTTTCAAGGTCTTTATGGGAGTGGTCTGTGCTCATCTGCACACAGAGAACTTTTCAACCACCTCCATGGATTTCTCTGTTCTGCTTTTCCTCTCCCTCCTTATAAAGACCTCTGCCTGCACTGAGATGTTAAGATGGGTTTTGGGACAAGAGTCCCCCATCTTCTCAGATTGCTGGTATCTGAATAAACCACTCTACTTTCCCTGGCTGGAAGGCTCAGTTGTTTGAAACATCATCCTGTGCACCAAAAGGTTGCAGGTTTGATCCCTGGTCAGGACACATGCCTAGATGGGAAGTTCAATCCCCAGCTGGGGTACATATGAGAGGTGGCTGATTGACTCATTGGTGTTTCTCTCTTCCTCTCTCTCTCAAAAATTGCTAGACACATCCTTCGGTGAGTATTAAAAGAAAAAGTAAAAAAAAAAAAAAAGAACCAAAAAACAAACAAAAAAACCCCACTTTCCTTTGTATCAGCACCTGTCTCACGATTTTGGCTTTTGTTACCACAGGCAGCCAAACCTGTGTTTGGTTACAACTTGGGTTTTGTGTCGTGGGACACTATGAAGGTCTGTCTGACTTTCTGCACATGAACTTAATCACTTGAAAGCAGGAGTTATCAGCCTTAGCACTATTAACATGTTGGACTGGAGAGTTCTGTGATGTGGGGTTGTCCTGTGCATTGTAGGATGCCTAGCAGTATCCCTGGCATCTACCCTGTAGCACTCCCATTTAGTTGTGACAACCCAAAAATGTCTCCAGACATTGCCAAATGTCCTCTGGGGTGAAAAATCGCCCACGGTAAAGAACCGCTGCTCTTCAGCCTCAGTCTCATCAGTTGTGAAATGAGTTAACATGGAGCTCATAGATTTCTATGAGACTTAATGTGCTCATCTGCTGTGGACAGAGAAGTGGTTCTACAGGATGTAACCTCACAGATGATCTGATAATAAATTCCAAACTGGGCAGGTCATGGCTTGTAGTCACACCCCAGGCATATAACTTCTTTCGTAAAAGTTTTATCTTTGCCCTAGGCAAGTCTTGTCCATTGTTTCTGTGCATCTAGGTTAGCACAAGTTTGAAACACTGCTTTTCAGACCCCTCAAGGGAAACCACCATCAAGACAGCACACAATCTCAACTATTCTGTAATCTGATTCCCACCTTCCTTTCTCCCACCTTTATGCAATCTTCCTCTCATTTGCTCCTTAATTTCAAATGCATAAAAGAAGCTGTAAAGTGTCGTTCTGGAAAGCATTTTTCTTAGTCTGTTGAGATCTTGCTTCTAGTCATATTCTGTTTGGCTCAAATAAATTCTTATAAAAGAATCTACAGGCCTCTACAGGTTTGCACATTTCTTATGTCAATAGTGTATATTAAGTGCCTGCCACATGACTTGGGAGAGGATTCAAACTGCTTACATATGGAGCTGAGGAAGAAATTTGTCTGTGGTCTTAAAGATGTAGGCTTTTCCCATTGAGCTGCATTTGACCTTTGGCCATGGCATTCCATTCATTTAGCACATCACTATTTTATTCTTGAGGATAAAACCAAGTTTTATATATCTACATTCTTCTACATTATATACTAGGTGACTTTAAAAGGTCATTGATTGGATTGTGTTGATTGCATTTCTTTAACACAAAACAGCAAGTTTTTATCTCAGGGACCCACTGGGAATACTCTCTTTCCTCATCCCACTGACTATACCCCTTTCTTCTTTCACTTATAAAACTCCTACTCATCCCTGAAAAATCTATATGCCTTTAGGAGGTTTTCTGTGATCATCTCCTGCCCCATAAATGAGACTTAGTCACTGGGCGGCCTTTCTACTTTATAAGTGTTTCTGTTGTTGAAATTATCACTGTATTGTCATTTAAAAAATACTTTTCTCTCTGTGAACCATTTGAGGGCAGGAATTATACCTTAATTTTCTTTTTTTATTTAAGATTTTATTAATTTTTTAGAGGAGAAGGGAAGGAGAAAGAGAGAGAAACATTAATGTGAAAGAGAAACATTGACCAGTTCCTCTAGTACATGCCCCAACAGGGGACCAAACCCACAACCCAGGCCTGTGCCCTGATCCAGAATTGAACTGGTGACCTTTCACCTTGCAGGACAACACTCAGACAACTGAGCCACACTGCTCAGTGCTGTTTTCTTTTCTTTCTTTTTTTAAAAACAATATCTAACATGTTAACAGCTTTAGTAAGAGCTCAGGGCTTGCTGAAAGAATGAATGCGTGAATCAATGATTGGAGACGATAGCACAGGAACAGGAGGGTCGACATGGAGGTGCACAGCTGCAAAGGCTCCTCCCATAAATACCTGTCAGGTAGGTCAGAGCATCAAATGGCACCTCCTTGTAATCATTCAGAAACATCTGGATCTGCCTCATACTAATCCTCAGGTCGGATTCATTGAATTCATAAGGAATATTCCAACCTGTGTGAGGCAGAGAAGAAGGAGAGGTTTCAGGGTTGAGACTCTTAATTTCTACTCAGACATGAGCTGGTGGAGTTAGACATCAACACGAGTCAAGAGCGTTTTCAGCCACATGAATATAATTACTGCCAACGTGTGAACCATCTGGCTTGAGGAAAGATCCATTCTAGAATCAATTTCCTTATGGATCTCGCCGTTTGTTAAGCGAGATGTTAGCATCCTGGGATTTGTGGAATGAGAATTATTCATGGGGGCTGGAATACTGTGGTAATGCACAGAGGTCCAAAAATAACACAGAGACATAGCTACAGAACAGTATCTACGACTGGACCGCCAAACTAAATTAGCTTTGAGACTCCCCTTCTGGCACCCATGAGAGGACTACATGGCCAACCTTGACAAAACTGCCACTTACATTTCCAAGGGAATAACGATAAATACCCAGGGGGCATTTAAACATAAGTGTGTGAACTGGGCCTGACATAAGTAAGCAGGGTTCGATGGGACCTGTGCTCAATGGAGACTTTTCATTTCCTCCTAAACATTCACATTCAAATTAAAAATAATAAAAAAACAAAATAGTAAAATTTATGTTCCGTCAAACAAAACACAGTTGGGCAGTTGGTTGCAAGCCCAGCTGTTGTATGGGTGTTCGGAGATCTGGCATGGCAGGGTAGTGGTTGTGGGAGGACCTGGGTGTGAGAGACAGATGCAGTAGAAGCATCCTCTTGGGCTGTCTTGGTCTGGGCAGCTGAGTGGGCTGGGGTGTGTAGGTAGAAGGAAGGGAAGAGAATGCTCAGAGAGAATCACCAAAAGGCAATTTGCCTCCTTATCTGAAAAGAACAGTTGAGAATACCCTGTAGCGGGTCATTTCAGGGCTGTTGAACAGAATCAGAGGTAGCCATGGGTGAGAGGAAATCCAACCTTAACCCACAATGACATGGGATTTGTTTTTAGCAGTTTGATAATCCGGTCCAACCCAAGTATTAGGTTAGTATTTACTTAAGTTAGGCCGTGGGCTGGTAAGACAAAAAAAATTTTTTTTTCAAGAAGAAGTACAGACAAATATGTCCCAGCTGTATTTATTTCACTGTTATGCAGATATAAAGAGAGCTACCTAAAATGTGATAAGTTACCTGATGACAACTCCATGAAGGATGGCCATTGTGGCTAAGATGCCAAAGGGAAGGGCTTACAACTTTTCATTCTCACATTACTTCAGTAATTAGGGGCCCTCTGATTTAGGAACAACACCTCTTTTCTTGACAGTGACATTGACCCGGTTACAGGGTTGCCAGATTTATTAAACAAAAATACAGGACACTCAGTAAAATTATAATTTCTAATAAACGAGTCATGTTTAGTTTAAGTATGTCCCAAAGATCACAAGGAACATAATCCTACCATATTTTACTGGTGACCCCTTCTGAGTATAACCTGAGCACACACCTGTACCTGTCTGTGACCTTCCCCAGGCAACCCAGGTGTGCTGTCATCTCTTACCCAGTGGTCCAAAGTTCCGCCTCTCTTGAACAATAGCATGGAAGAAACAAAGGCCAAACAACAGCTTTTGCCACATCACTGCCTTTGTGCAGCTTTGGAAGAACACAGGGTCCGAGATGGGGTCATTGAGGTAAGAGCGCAAAAGGTTGGCCCGGAGCCCTTTAGGAGGCTCATTGGTCATTTTGATCCCATTCTGGAGGATGCTGACTGGAAACTGCTCTGATGGATAGCTGGTTAGCCAGAGTCTGAAAGGACAACAGACCCATCCACTTAGAGTAATATAATAACTTGGACTAAAAAAACAATAACAAAAAATAATAGCTACCACTTATTAAGCACTGCTAGAGGCCAAACCCCATGCTAAGACTTTAATATGTCCCTTTATTTCCTTTTGTCCTCACAGCCACTCTCTGTGGAGAGGTTTGCTACCTGCTCTTTCCATTGAGGAAATGGAGCTTGGAGATGTCAAGCGGGCTTTTCAAGTACATACCACTAGAAGGAGCTGAACTGAGATGTGAACTCAGCGCTCCCGGACTTTAAAGCTGCTGTTAATCCCCACACCCCATCCTCCCCTGCTAGACTGGTCAAGTACTGTATACCACATCCCAGAAAAGGCTGAAGTGAGCAGAACATTGATTCCAGCTTCCAGATACTTACGGCCTTGTTGCTGGGGGAGAAAATAGGGCTGGGCAGGGGAGAAAAGACAAGCAATGGAATGCTATAGTACAGGCATTATAAAACCAAGACCATCAGGAGGAAGGGAAATAATGAGCTCTTGGGGTTCATAGCAAGAGGAGATTTCGATTGGGGAGAGAATTTTGCAAACTATGGCCAGGGAGCTGAATCCAGTGCCTGTTTTTATTTACAAAAACTAGGGCCTGTTTTTGTAAATAATGTTTCGTGGGAACCTGGCTATACCCCTTCATATACATATTATTTAAGGCTGCTTTGATGCAGAGTTGACTAGTTGCAACAGAGATAATATGGCTCACAAAGTCTAAAATATTTACTATCTAACTCTTTAAAGAAAAAGTTTGCTGACCTCTAGTCATAGATGAAATGGCTTTGAAAGGGGCCTTGAAAATATGGAAGATTTCTTCCTTTAAAGTATAAAAGCTTATCTATGCCCACAAAAAAGGGAACATATGAGGGAGGACCTCCAAAAAAGGAATTTATTTTTAAAAAATCGCATATTTATTTTTACATGTTTAAACTTCAGTCACCTTCAAAGTACTCTCCATTTAATCCAATACACCTATGGAAACATTTTTACCACTACTCAAAACAATTTTTTTTTCAAAACAATTTTGAACTCATTGATTTTGATGCCTATTAGTGCTTGGGTTGTTTTTTGTTTCACCTCTTCCACATTGGCAAAACATTTCCTTTTGAAGACTTTTTTCATCTGGAGAAGCAAAAAAAAGTTGCATGGGGTGAGATTGGGTGAATATGGAGATTAGGGATTGGGTTTTCATGCCATTTTTGGTCAAAAACTGATGAACACTCAGTGTGGTGTGGGCAGGCATGCTCTTAAGTCACCCATCATGAATTGGGCAAATGCGTCAAAAGAGTCTTCAAAAAAATTTACAGAAGGTGAACACAGCTTCTCACACCACCACCAGCTGGTACACTGATACAGGTGGGTTCCTAGAACACTCACCTAGCAGGGGAAGACTATACTAGAGGGTCCTGCCTACCAGAAGGTAATTCCATTTTGGGGGGTCCCCTTCATATGTAAAAGTATGTAGAAGAAAAAAACTATAATTTTAGAGGTTAATATTTTGGCATATTTTCTTCCAGAATTTTATTCAGTTGTGTTTTCTACCCAAGCTCAAGATACATGCACACCATGGAATCCTGATTTGTTTCATTTCTGTAGGTTTTTGTTTGTAGGTTTGTTTTGCTAGACATCAGAGAGTTTTCCAACAGTTGGGTTTGGGGATGAAAGGTCTTTAAAAACACAGGACACAGGCTAAGCAACCACAGGGAAGAGAGAGTGGCAGGATGTGGTAAGACTTGGTGGACCATCTGTTGTGGTCCAGGCACAGGACTCAGAGGGGAAAGAGGAGGCCATAAACTGGTAATGTTTAGCTCACACCATGAAAACCAACACAATGCTGTAACATATTTTTGAAATAGTTTGTCAACTTTTAAAAATCTAGGAGTTTCTTGGGGGTGATTGGAGCAGGGCAGGATGGCAGGCACCAGGCTACCTTGACAACAGCTGGAGAGCTGAAGCTCAGAGGTTCTTGTGACTTAATCTACTCCAGGTATTTCCATAATGACTACATCAATATTTCATTATTAATATAAGAGGTGGAGAATAATCAATAAATTAGAAATTCACTAAAAAATATTTTAAATATATATTTTTTGGTTCCGGCCAAGATGGAGGCATAGGTAGACACACTGTGCCTCCTCGTACAACCAAAAGAAGGACAACAACAAATTTTAAAACAAAAAACAACCAGAACTAACAGAAAATCGAACTGTATGGAAGTCCGACAACCAAGGAACTAAAGGAGAAACTTTCATCCAAACCGGTAGGAGGGGTGAGATGGGCTGGAGAAGACTTGCGCGGGTCAGCGGTTGGCGGACTGGGGAAGGGGCGACCAGGAGAGGTGGCGGTGACCGGGAGAGGTGGTGGCTGCGGACCAGGAGTCCCTCTCCCTTGTGCGGATAAACCGGGAGGAACAGCTGGGGAGCAAGACAGACCCCACAATCCACAGTTCCAGCGCAGGGGAAATAAAGCCTCAAAGCCTCTGATTGAAAGCTCCTGTGGGGGCAGAGGCGGCAGAAACAGAAGAAACTCCCAGACTCACAGGAGAGCTCATTGGAGAGACCCACAGGGTCCTAGAGCATACACAAGCCCACCCACCCGGGAACCAGCACTAGAATCAGCACCAGAGGGCCCAATTGGAGTGGGTCACGCAAAAAGTCACTGAAAACCTGCAGAGAGCGGAGCAAGCGCCATTGTTCCCTCTCAGACCCCTCCCCCCCAAACAGCATCACAATGCAGCAACGTGGCTGCCCTGCCCTGGTGAACACCTAAGGCTCCACTCCTTACTACGTAACAGGCATGCCAAGACAACAAAAATGGCCCAAATGAGAGAACAGATCAAACCTCCAGAAAAAATACAACTAAGTGACCAGGAGATAACCAACCTATCAGATGCACAGTTCAAAACACTGGTAATCAGGATGCTCACCGACTTGGTTGAATTTGGTCACAAATTAGATAAACAAATGAAGGCGACAATAAGGGAAATGAAGGCAAATGTACAGGGAACCAACAGTGATGGGAAGAAAAACGGGACTCAAATCAATGGTGTGGTCCAGAAGAAAGAAAGAAACTTTAAAGCACAACACAATGAAGAAACAAGAATTCAAAAAAATGAGGAGAGGCTTAGGAACCTCCAGGATGTCCTTAAACGTTCCAATATTCAAATTATAGGGGTGTCAGAAGGAGAAAAGGAAGAGAAAGAAATTGACAACTTATTTGAACAAATAATGAAGGATAACTTCCCTACTTTGGCAAAGGAAATAGACTTTCAGAGGGTCCAGGAAGCTCAGAGAGTCCCAAAGAAGTTGGACCCAAGGAGGAGCACACCAAGGCACATCATAATTACACTACCCAAGATGAAAGATAAAGAGAGAATCTTAAAAGCAGCAAGAGACAAGGAGACAGTAACCTACAAAGGAGTGCCCATAAGACTGTCAGCTGATTTCTCAAAAGAAACCTTACAGGAAAGAAGGGGCTGGCAAGAAGTATTCCAAGTCATGAAAGGCAAGGACCTACATCCAAGATTACTCTATCCAGCCAAGCTATCATTTAGAATGGAAGGGCAGATGAAGTGCTTCCCAGATAAGGTCAAGTTCAAGGAGTTCATCATCACCAAACCCTTATTATATGAAATGTTAAAGGGACTTATCTAAGAAAAAGAAGATCAAAAATAGGAACAGTAAAATGACAACAAACTCACAGTTATTAACAACTGAACCTAAAACAAAAAGAAAAGCAAACAACTAGAGCAGGAACAGAGTCACAGAAATGTAGATCACACGGAGGGTTATCATCAGGGGAGTGGGTGGGGAGAGAGGGGGGAAAGGTACAGGGAATAAGAAGCATA
>VMDR010003157.1:0-76538 GCA_007922815.1 Macrotus californicus
GTGGAGCAGCAAGGAGGCTGCGGGCTTGGTGTGGCTGGAGAACGCCTGTCTGAGCGCTGGCGGTGAGGGGTATGCAGCGTGTCCACAGTGTCCTGCAGGGAAACCCACCTGGGAAATAAATCTCTGACAGGGGACTTGAGCATCAGACACAGCTACCAGAGAGGACTTTTGTCTCTTCACCTCATATTTTATTAAGAAAATTTTCAAAGTACGTGAAATTGAGAAAATGCTACAGTAAATTGCCATATACCTTCCACCGGGATTCGACAGTTAACATTTTACCGCACTCCTCAGCCTCCCCCACCCCTGCCCAGACCACCAGCTAAGCTCAGATTATACACATGCCTTATGCTGTAGTCCCAGGAAGACACAGTTCGGAAGGTAGACCTGGAAAAACAGTGTATGGCCTGTTCTTCAAGTCCAGTGCCACTTCCTTTGGGTCATTCACATTCTGTTCTCCTTCATTAGTGCAGGACAGGAGACTCTGTTCTTTAGAAGTAAAGGGTTTACATCATGATCACACGTGACTGCCTGGGACTCGGTCCTCAGGCCTGAGTGATCGGGGTGTGTCCTCATCTGCACAGACTGCTCATAAACTCAGACTCTGTCGGCAGTGTCCTCTTATTTGTTAAAGCTGTAGCCTTTACAAGTTGTCACTTATGTACCTGTTTTTTGTGGAAAAGCTGTTACTGGTTGAGATATTTTATGACATATAATCAAAGCAAGAGACTGGTATTCTTTTGGTGGATTGTGATAAAGAGGGGTGCTTGGAAGGAACAAAATCATATTGTCACTATTGCAGTGGCCAAAAGGTTTATCCTAAAGTTGCATTCAGAAAGCTACTTTGTTGTTCTGATTGTTAGTACCTATGTGGTCATCTTCCGCGTTTGCTGCCATTGACATACATAGTTTTATAGCATGGCCTGGGTCCTTTGAATTGGTCCTGTAAACCAAAGGATTAGCTTTCAGAACCCATCCTCACTGATCTGTGTGCACTTAGACTTCGCAGCTGTGTGTCTAAGTAACAGCACAGTTTGTCTGAGTTGAGGCGGGGTTACCGGTTAACACAGTTCCATGTGATCTGCATTTAGGTGAGACTGAACCGATGTTCAGAAAGTGTCTTAAAAAGTCTTCTGAAGCTAATTGTTGAACTTGGTAACACGAGTGTCCTCCAGATCCTCAAGGAAAGTAACGCACTTTTCTCCCTGTGTCCAGTTCTCCTGCAGCTCGCAAGCGACGCTTTGCCCAGTGACACGACCTTGGCTCTCGCCTACCTCCTCGCCTTGCCGCAGGTGAGTCCACCCGAGCCGACAAAGGAGGACTTAAAACCGACTGAGCTGAAAACCTGTTGTTCTGTAACTGTTTCCTTTGCATAACCGGTTGTGGTCAGTATCCAGAGAGTTGAAGTGCTGACATTAACCCTGCTGTTACACGCATAGGATCTGCCTTCATTGTGTCTTGTGAATTTTAATGTTGTCGTATGAAGATGAGATCGAGTTGATCTGATGGAAACTTTGAACCAGAATTTTACTGTAATGACTCGACAGGTGACGGTTTGTGATGACCTCGGTTTCCTTTCCGCTGAGTCCGTTCCCTCCTGTTCCCTCCTAGGTGCTGGACGCTAACAAGTGCTTTGAGAAGCAGTCCTGCTCTGCCCTGTCCCTGCAGCTGGCCGCGTACTACTACAGCCTGCAGATCTACGCCCAGCTGGCGCCGTGTTTCAGGGACCAGTGCCACCCTCTTTACAGGGTGAGTCCTCCTGGGTTCCGCCGTTTAAGGAGCAGAGTTCAGGCTGTTCTAGAAGAGTTCAAACACGTGTGTACCTCTTTAGGGTCACTGATCCACTTTGTTTTCATGTGAAATAGGAACTAGACCTAGTGTGCTGGAAATTGAGGGGATGAAGTGGTTACTTAGGGGAGCTTGTTTCTAGAACAGCGGACTTACTCTCTGTTATCACAGTCAGCCGGACGGCTGGCAGAGAGTGTGGCTGGCGTGTTCACCACCTACCTTCTCGTCAGGGCTTGCACGTGCGCACAAGCACCAAATCTTTCACTGCTCCAGAACGCCAAGCCTGTTGACATGCAGGGAAGCTTTATTTGACGAAGGCTCTGTGCCTTGTTGCGAACTTGAGTTTTCCCCCACAAGTCATTGTTGTCAAAATGTGTTTGCCTGAAATGTGTGAGCAGGCCCCATTGACTGGGGTCCCAGTGCTGAGAGGGCATCTCCCTCTTCAATTTCCAAGTGTATTGTCTGCGCACAGGGCAGAGCACTGCGCTCTGTTTTTCGCGGATGTAGAGGCTGGAAACGCCACTCGGTCGATCAGTTGCTGCCACAGCCTCCAGTGAGTGAGCACCTCACGTGTGCCTTAGACTCCCACTGAGCACGGAGGTGGGGCGGGGGGCAAGGAGATGCTGCCTGACCTGTGTGAACTTGGCCCTGACTGCGACCCAGGTGAGACCGCTCCACAGGTGTGCACAAGAGGAGCTGAGTGGAGGGGACGGACAGCCGACGTCAGGCCAACCGCCAGCTGAAGCTAACGGAAGCCAAAAAGCTTGCGGCAGAGCCAATAACCTCCAGCTTCATTTCCTACAAACGTTAATGAAAATAGTCTTCTTGGAGGAGAATTCCAGTAGAACATATATTTCTATTGTTTTCTCTAATAGTAAATCACTTTGTACCAAAAAGCAAAAGTCCCAAACCATGTAGTTTGTGAGAGAGCTAAGTAAGGAGAGAACCATTAAATTCCTTCCCAACTTTAAGATCCGACCAGCAGGGTTTCCTGCTCCAGGCACCGTGCTCACTCTGTAAGGAACCCCGTTGAAGACTTCTGCGGCCAGAGCGCGCAGGGGGAGCAGGGAGAACGTTGAAGGCGAGGGCTAGAGGAGCAGGTGTGCCCACCTTGCTGCCTCTGCGTTCCCAGCGGTTCCTTCCACCTGGTGGGAGTGAGTACTCCATGTCCAGATCTCGTGTGCTGCAGGTCCCTTCAGGGATGCAGCAGTCATTGGGAGCTTGCAGGGGAGGCCACAGAGGCTGGCATTACAGAGTGAAAGATGGGGAGACTCGATTTCCACCCTCCACCCCCATTCTGTTTCTGCCTTTCAACTTGTGTCCGTCCCAGCCCTTTAACTCTTGGTCTTGTTTCCGTCACCATTTTTCGTCCTTTTCTTTGAAAATGTCCCTTGGGCTCCTCTGTCCCTCCCTTGCTGTTAGCCCCGCTTCTTGGTTGTCAGACTGCTCACCCGCCCTGGGGCGTCACTCCTGATACCTGCCCCCGTTGCATCCTGGGCCCCATCACTGCCCTTCAGGGTCTTTGCTTCAGGCAGCAATGCTGCATCCAAATGGGGAGAGAGGCCAGGGAGTCCATGTGGCCCAGGGGTGGTGCCTCAACAGGAGATTTCTTCTCAGCCGCCCCACACAGAAACTGATGTGCCCCCAACAGCATTGAGATGGCGCATGGCCAAGCCCCAGGCCAGCTCCTTCTCCAGGGACGACTTGTCAGCTCTGTGGGGAGCATTTGGGTGTTAGTTAAAAAGGTGAAATAGTTAGAATTCAGCATTTTCGTAAACATCAAGATGCAAAGACATTCTAAAAGTCTTCCAGGCAGATGCGTTCAGAGGGAGAGTTTGATCCCTCTGCGGCCTGTCCCCCTCTGTCCACGCCCTCACTGCCACAGCTCTTCATCTTAAACAGCACCCCACCCTCATCTGTGTCACTTTCCTGTATTCCCCAGGCACCTGTCAGAGCAGTCTCTGTCGGTTGGAGGACTGGTCGGCTCCCCTGCCGAGTCCTCGGGTGATTTCCAGCAAGTCGCACACCCTCCGCGGCCAGCCCCTGTCTGCTCCTCCGAGTCTCTCTGCCTTTGCCCCGGCCATCTAGTCTCGCTACACCCTGGCGTTCTCCAGTTTCTGTCCTCACACACATGCTCTCTGCCTGTAATGTTTCCCCCTTTTCTTTGCTCAGCTACTTGGTTCAGGTGTAACATCACCTACGCCTGATTCCTGCCACCTGCCGCCATCTGTAGTGTCTCCAGACTGTGGGACGCTCCCTCTGTGCCTCGGCACTGCCCTCTGCTTACCTCGGTCACAGCACTCTGCTCTGTGATTCTGAGTTTATAGACTTTCCACGTCAGGTAGAGAAAGCTGTTTGAGGCTGGTGCCTGTGCTGTATTTACTGGCTTTCCCCGAGGCTTAGACAGGACCTGGATAGAAAGAGTAGTCCCCGTGTTCACTGGGGAGGTGACTGAAAATTAATGACCAGTTCATCGGTACAAGTGTGATGATTGGATCATGTGCGTGTGTTCATCAGGTATTTATCGTGTGACTTCTTCATGCCAGGCAGTGTTCTAGGTCCTGGGAAAACAATAGCAAACTAAGTGTATAAAAAAAAACCCTTGTCCTTTAGGACTTCCTTTCTACTGGGAAGGGCACCATAAAAAAGTAAGTAAATAGAATATGTACTGTGTAATAGTGATAAGGGCGCTAGAAGATAAGAAGTGTGTGTCTCGCTCTGTCTGTCTGAGGAGCACAGTTTAAATAAGCTCAGCAAAGACCCAAGTTCAGAAGGTGACCTTTGAGTGAAGACCAAAGGCTGAGAGCAGCATCGTGCACATTCGTGGGGGAAGAGTGCCCCAGACAGGGGATAGCAGAGACATGCGCACTGTGGTATTTTCCCGATTGTGTGTGGTAGAGTCGACATTTTACTATCTAAAACTCGAGGCCAGAAGAGTTGCCCGACTCCAGAGGAGAAGGGTAGAAATGCGAAGTCTGTGAGCAGACTTCGTTGTGACGGAGCAGGGTCTCTTCTGCCCGACCGAGAGTGTGTCAGGAAGGGGCGTGACAGCAGCAGTGAGCTTGAGGACTTGTTTGCAGGCATTGTCGGTGGGCAGTACAAAGCCCAGATGGACCCTCAGCAGCACTGGTGGTCTTAGTGCCTTTCCTGTTCATTCTGCCACTTTGCCCATCCTGTGACCAGCCCCTTTGGCAGAAGAAGAAATTTCTTTGCAGAAGAGAAGACCCGGAGAACCCGATGCCTCTCTCCGGGTCACTCTGGTCCTCTTGTGGCCCGGTCCTGATGCCAGGCTCTGCCTGCTGTTCACATGGACACGCTGCTGCTCTGGCTTGGTCTCAGGAGAAGCCAGGACACTGGGTTTGGGACCTGAGTGGTCTCCGGCAGGCAGGTCTGAGGGGCCGTTCCCGGAAGGATGTTTTCATGTGCGTCGCTGGCTGAGCTGTGTGTGACAGAGATGACCCTCCCTGAACTGGCTGGCTCTTCCTAGCCCACCTGCCATGACCCTGACACTAGCTCCTCTGAAGTCTACGTTCTGGCTGGTCAGGATGAAGAATTCTCCGAACATATCACCCCTTTGCACGCCGCTGTGCCTGTCTGACACACCTCCCCCCACCGTCAGCAGACGAGTCTCCTGTGTGGAGCCTTCTCAGCCTTCCCCTCCGTGTCGCTGCTCTGAGATGGACAGCCTTCGGAGCAGTTGTAGGGGCTGAGAGGTACCATCTCCTCGCTGGGCCATGTTCCTTAGGGCAGGAGCCCGACTCTCTGTGACTCCCCAGGACCCTGCCTGCTGGGGTCACTCAGTGACTGTGGCACGTACAGAAGTTCAGGAGTCACTTTGGCTGCGGTGCCAGCAGACAGCCCGCAGCTCCTGTCTTTCAGTTTTGAGTGCTGACTCCTGGATTCGAGGGGGCCCGGAGGGCACAATAACGGGATGCTTTGGGCACATGGGATTTTCCATCCACGGCCTAGTGGCTCATTGTGTGGGTCTTTTCAGCATCTTCCTGTGCATGAAACAGCACCACAGAGTTTGGAATTAATTGTGACAAACTCGGAGGAACCACTGTGGAAGCGGAAGTCGGGCTGGTTCCAGTCTGTGGCCTGCATGGAACAACAGCGCCCGGCGAAACATTGCTTGCACTCCGTACTCAGCTCCACGTGTTCCTGTTTCCACAGGCCTGTCGCATTCTCTCTCTCCACCCCTGTAATTCTGTGCTGCGGGGGTGGCTTAGAAATTTAGGTAGATTACTTGGTGTGAATGAAAGTATTGATGTAATTTGTTGGTTTTTTTCTGATAAGAGGCCCTTGCATTTCATCCTGAGCCTCCTCTCCCCCCAGCACAAGCCCCGGGTGGCTCCCCTGGGTGGTCTGTGGAGCAGCCCACGCCACCTGCACTCTCTGGGCTGCGACACACAAGGGTGAGTGCTGAGTGGTCAGTCGGAAAAAGAATGTGTCTTCTACTATTTGTCCCAGTTGGCTCGTTCTTATGTCCAAAAATACAGTACGCACATGCCAAAAAAGTCAAATGTCGAAAATGGTATACAGTAAAAAGTCATCGTTTCCCTTTTCTGTCCTTCCAGAAACACACACAGGTATTTATTTGTGTAGCAATTGTATACAAATGTGAGTTAAGCCATGCACATTGTCCTGTGCCCGTTTTTTCACTAATATATTACCTTTCTAATTACTGTGGATGCATCTTGAAGCACAATCTTTTGAGCGTTCCTTTGAACATTTTTCAGAAGATAAAATCAGTTAAAATGTAAACATATACTTCAGTTTTGTATTCTAGAGAAGCAAACCCAGCAGGGGATGAAATGCAAAACTTTATGGTAGACCATTTCTAAAATGGTCTTTTTTAAAGCTACTTAATTGAAAATACTGAGTACCAAATTATCTCAAGCAAATAAGAACCCTAGAGGGAAACACACCACCTGTTTAAAACTGTCCCAGCCGTATTACCCAGAAACGGAGACTATTAAACCAGAATGGATTTATTATCTCTAACTAGTAAGCAGTAGACTAAGTCACAGAGCATTCCGTCGTCATGAATATTTGTGAGTATTTTGTTGTCACAGGGACTTGACCATGTTCTTTAAAGAAACCATGTTGTATTCACCCTCTCCCCTCGAAAAATTGCATTGCCAAGTTTTGGGGAAGTAACAGAATGATTTAATTCCACACACTCTCACCTTTAAATTTTGATGCCTTTTATGTTGCTAGTTTTTGCAGCCTGTGGTGTTTTGCAGGATCACTTTGAACCCTGAGTATGGAAGGTTTAGAAACTACCTGTAAGGTCCTTCAAAAGCTTCTTAGAGGCTAACAGCCTTGTACGCAAGGGAGGGCCACGCCATTGCATGTGGGCGGGAAAGCAAGGAGAGAGGTTTGAATGTGCTGCACACGGGAAGCAGCGATTTCAGGTGAGAGGCAGGGCATTTGCCCTCTTGCCCCCGCAGGGCTGCCGCCGTGATGGCTGGCCTGTGGCGGCACCTGGGAGGGAGGGACAGCCGCCTCCTGTGGACATCACAGGCTTGGCGTGAGGCTCAGGTGGGATTCGCAGTAGAGCGGGTGCTTCAGAGACTTTTGCGTGCTCACTCGTGGGGTGAGTGAGTGTGTGCGTGAGATGAAGGGTGGGGGTGGGTGGGGCGATTCGGGATGATTTGAGAGAAATTGTGATAGGCTCAGGGCTAGAATTCTTATTAAAATTTAAAAGGAGCATTGGACGTAGTCACGAACAAAGTTCCTTGAGGAAGGGGTAGGAAGTCGTGATTGTGACAAGAAGATAATTTTTGCGGAGAGCTAGAAATTACAGCATGCTTATCCATTCGGGCCCCTTTCATCTTCCTGAGGGCCCTGTAGAGAAGGAACGGCTTCACTTTTAGTAACAGAAAACGTGAGGCTCTGGGGGCAGGGCCCAGTCATCCAGGTGCTTTGACACCGATTCCCAGGTTTTTTTCCCATAACTATTTTTCCCTTTTCTTGGGAGCCTTTGTGAGTTGTCCCTCCTCATTAGTTTTATGTTGTAACACAGTTGAAGTAATGAAAATCTTTCTGCACACTTGACAAATACTTGATGATCCACGAACCTGAAGACACTTAGAGTCTTCTGTGGTCACTTGCATTTACACACATGTGAGTACGTGTAAAGAGGGACGAGAGGAAGAATGTACGTGTCAAAAAGTCAGTCTGGGTGTGCTGTGGAATGGCAGCATTCAGCCCGTCATTGACAGGTGGTCATTTGTATAGGACTCGAATGACAGGTCTTTCTTACGTTTGGTGGGGGCCCCATACACTCTGGTCCCGGCAAGGTCCTTGTAATTTTAAGAGGCCCTTGTTGCCTACTACGCATGAAAACGTGGTTCTTGGGAGGCATTATGCATGGGAGTCGTATCCCCGCTCTGCTGCTCACCCCGAATGGTCTTGGGCAAGTCGCTCACTTCCCCCACGTGTGTAACACAGGTGATCCTGGCAGACACCTGTTCCACAGGCTGTCTGTGCTAAGTGAGGTTCAACTCATGTTGGTTAGCACTATGCCTGTTCTGTGCTGGAGACTGAAGTAGTTGGTATTTGTGCTGAAATTTTTCTTAGAGAAGTGAACAAATGTGCTGTTCAAAGAATATGAAACAAAAGTTATTCACAGAGGGGCTAAACCAGGGTTGTCCACCCTGTGGCCCACGGGCTGCATGCAGCCCAGGGTGGCTATGAATTCGGCTCAACACAAAATCGTAAATTTACTTAAAACATGAGGTTTTTTTGTGTGATTATGTGTTGCAGTGTATTTAGTGTGTGGCCTAAGATAACTCTTCTTCTGCCAGTGTGGCCCAGAGAATCCAAAAGGTTGACACCCCTGGGATAGTGTCTGCTTACTAAAGGAGAAGAGATTAAAGTAGTTTAAACTGTAGGAATCTATAAACTGGGACTTGTTGGTCTGAAACTGTATTTTTAACAAAGAAATCTGTTCTGAGTAGTTGGTGGAGGTGTTAATGAGGTGAATGTAGAACTTCCCCAGTTGTGCCCCTGGGTGGACTGACAAGGTTTTAGTGTATTTTCGTGGTTAGATTCTTATACACTCAGAATTTTGATCTTAGGAAGGTGACCATCTGGTGCTGCTCCTTTGTTTTAGCTGAAGACACGGAGCCCCAGAGGAGTCGACAGAGGGAGTTCCTGCTCCCTGTGTGGGGTTCGCGGCATTCGTGTGTGCGGCTCTGCGGCGGCACTTACATTCCCGTGCCGTCTGCGATTTGTTTGTGTGTGCGTCTGCGTCAGTCACTCGTCTTTAACTGCCCCAGAGAAAGCTCTGGGCCCAGTTTGCTTTCATTTAACAACGGAGAAAAGACAGCTTTAAAATACCTTACTTTATTTGTGCCTCCGCACAAACCAGGAGGAGAGTGTGCGGTGTGCTTATTGACACCCTTTCGTAGGTGACGAGGCAGGTGGGACGCAGCCTGCCCTGAATGGTGTCTCTGCTGAGTGAGGGAGCTGGAATCCCGACGGGCACACGGCCTGAAAGCTGCTGCTGCTGGCGAAGGGTCTCCCTGTCACCCGCCTGTGCTCTGGCAGAGACGAACGCACAGGGTGTGGCGTTGGTCTCTGCCTCAGGAGCTATTGTACTGTTATGGCCAAGTGAAAAGTGTGTAGGCGACTGTCCCAGTACAGGTATCAAATCCTGGATATTCCGGAAAACAAAAAGGGAAGAATGAATGCGGAGCAGGAACTGGAGAAACCCGTGGGGACTGGAGGTGGCTGATTCCTTGAGGGGCGACTAGGAGGCAGTGGTGTGGTAGAGGGGGCCCGGGGTCACTCACGGATAGGCTGGGCGGTCACAGGCTCTCCTGTAACGCGCACTGGGCAACGTCAGGCCGAGGGCTTTCGTCTGAAGCCTTAGGTCAGAGTGCAGGTGAACAAAACTTTCTTTATTGTTTTGGTGAACGTGGGTTTGCTGCTGGAGTGTAAAGCTGGGCCACAGACCGTGGCTCCACCCGAGAGCAGCTGCAGGAGAGCTCCCCTTCTGCCCTGAACCCCGATCATTGGGTGTTTGCTCCTGCTCTCCCCGCCGCTAGGCAGAGAGCTGCTAACCAGCTGAGTCCTGAGGACAACAGGCAGCAGCAGTGCACGTCTGCGGTGCAGAGCGGGTGCAGATGGGCTGGCTGAGCCCACGGCGGGGGATGCAGGGTGCCGGCCCCAGGGCTGTGGTCAACAAGTAGGGAGAGGGTTGGGTTCCATGTTAGCTGTAGAGGCACCGAGAGCTGGGATCCTCGTTGCCCAAAGCCATTGCCAGAAAAACTGTCCACATGCAGGTTGTTCCCGAAGCACTCTCCACCTGCAGGAAGATGTCTTCTCTTCACTCCATCTCTCCTCGGGTCTTCACCGCCTAGGCCTTAGCACGTCGTCTCCACCCGGTGCTGGAATTCGTCTCCCTGTGATTTGCTGATCCTGTCACACACCGTTTGCTTATTGCTGGGCTCTCTCTCCGACCGGGCAGCATTCTTGGAGGAAAGGGTCACATCTTCTCAGTACATCGCCTGCCATTTAATAGGCACACAAAGACATATTGGTTGCATGAATTGAACAGGGGTTTGGTAGCTTACTTTGGAGAGACCATTTCAACCCAGATCTTGTGGGCTCGAGATACTTCTCTGTGTGTAGAGAGTAGGACTCAGTATCTGCCTAGAATTGGGGGAAAATTCTGATAAGGTTGGCCTTTTCTCAAGTCCACCTGCTGGAATCCGAGGTTTTTTTTAACTGGATTTTGTCGGTACTCCCAGATCTTCCCTTAATGGGACTGAGCGAGTGAGACAGAGGCAGGCTCTATTTGTAACATGGATTCTACATTGGTACATTCCTATGTGGCTCAAAATAACGGCTCACACGTTAGAAACACTGGCAGCACATGATGACTGGGTGCATTTCTGAGAACCAAAGCTGGATTCTGGAGTTTTCCCCTAACTTGCTTGTATCCAAATGTATACTATGTTTTCCCAGAAGTAGGAGGTGACTGGGCTAATGCTGCTGCCTAAGTGCTAGGTTCCCAGAGGAACTCCAGAGTCATGGCTGGGCTGCATTACTTTGTTGATGCCCAGGCCGACTTGAATGCAAACAGATGTGCCCAGTTAATCCTGTCAGCTGTTAGGTTCTGGGTTTTGTTCCGTTTGAATAATTGTACTGGTCGGAGAAGCTGCTCAGCATTGGAGAACAGTATCCCATTGAGCTCCAAGTTCAGCAGAGTAAAAACTGGTTGGATGCTTTCTTAGGCAACTAGCAGAGTTTACGACTTCAGGATGAGGGATGGATTTTCTCCCCCTGCCTTTTCCTGGGAAAAAACACTCTTCTCCTCAGCTGCCTGGGTACTATTAGTGGGGTTACTGAGCTGCAGCTCTGGTACTGAGAACACAGATGCTTCAGAGAAAACTCACCCAGGGGCAGCGATGACAGTGAGTGCTTCCAGGGCGCGTTGTTGCCAACGACCAGGTGATGGGGAACAGATCTGATGCAGGTTGGTGGCAGCTGAAAAAGCAACAATATGCCTTTATCCTGTGGGTGGGGTGTGTGAGACGGAAGAAGAGCAGAGCGGGAGTCCAGAGACCCGCTTCTACACCCTGCCCGCTGTCCTGCCTCTGCGGTCTGCAGGCCACGCCTCCTGCAGCTGACGTCCCAGGGCAGTCAGGACCCTCCGTTTGGTGACAGCCATGTGAAGGGCCACACAGGTGCCCTGTAGACATGGTCCGCTTCCTACAACTTCTCTTCTCTCCTCCCAGGCTGATCCTAAGGAGCTCATCCTGATGGTCACCAGGCATGTGACTCAATATGGACATGATGCCTGGCCCGGGGACATCGCCTCACTGACCAGGCAGTTGCACTGCTACAACGAGAAGCTTCTGGACCTCACTCAGGCGCAGGTGCTCCGGGGCCTGCGCAGGGGCGTGGACGTGCAGCGCTTCGCCACAGACGAGCAGTACAAGAGGGAGACGATCCTTGGTCTGGCGGAGTAAGGCGTGCCTTTGCCTCGGAGAGGGATGGGTCTGAACATAACAGAACAAGCTGAATTCGCAGGACTGTTAACCAGAGTCCTCTGACAGCGGGCGTTCATTCACGGTTGCTCTAAATAGGGCTTCCTTTCCCCTGCTTCCTCCCATCACAAGAGGGATGTGTCTTCCCAAATGGGCCAGTAGGTGCAGACAACAGCTTGAGCCTGCAGATTTAAATAGTAGGATGGGAATTTATTTATTTTTTAATTCTCATGACTTTAATTGCTCAATTCCAAGATTATTACCGTGTTAGAGGTGAATAGGGTATGATCAGGGTGAAAAGCATGAAACTTGTTCTAGAAGTTTAAAAATGAGCTGGCCTTTTATTCCTGGATGGAAATCTCCCTTTTCAAGTTCATGGCAGTTTACTTTCTTGATAGACGCAGCTGATTGAAGACCAGAGGAAGGGCCCAGCATTGGGGTTCAGGGCCCCTTTGTCTCTCCTGGGTTCCTAGACAAAGCAGAACTGACCAGTCCCAGCAGACCCTCTCCTTCGAGGGCAGTAGCAGCTGCCACTCTCCCTTTGTCCCTTACTTTGCTCAAGAGGGGAGCAGGCCTCATGGGAGAAGGCAGGGCAGCACAGGCCTAGGCCCAGCGGGCTGAGTTCCTTTTCTCGTGTGGAGTTCCCCCAGGCTTCAGTACTGCTCTCCGGTTTTTGTCTTACCTCCAGTGAGTTTGGATCAGCTAGAATGACTGCCACGTCAGAGAGTGGGAACGTGTGTTCACCCACAATGGTTGTTAAATAGAGGTGTCTTGTTTTCCACCCCAGACTTGCGGAGTGCTTGCCATGGGCCAGGAATGGGGTTGGGTGCTCTCTGGACATCTGTTAATCCTCAAAGGCAGCCCTGGGACGTAAGGGTTGTCATTCCTGTTTTATAGCTGAGGAACATGAAGTTGGGGGACTTGAAGTAACTGGCCCACATTTAGGTGGTCAGGATCACAGCTGTGAGCTTAAGCTTGATCTCTCACCTATTGGAGCCATCAGATGTTCACCACTGCCCGTCTGGCTGGGTTCTCAAGGAAGTGCTGGCACACGTTTCACTTGAGGCTGTTAGCCTTTGAGCTGAGGTTGTACTGTGCCTACATTTAACGGTTACTCCCCTCTCTTGGTGCTACTTTAACACATTGCGTACCGCATAGAAATCTCTAAGACATACGCCAGGAACCGCACGTTTTTGGGCAAACTGCACGTTATTTAAATCATCATAACATCATCAAAACAGTCATCCGCATCTTCGCTCTCACTAGGAATATCTGATAAATTATCGTTAAATACTTCCGGAAGTGTATCAGTTTCGTTGGTTTCCTTCCTTCTTCTGAGAGGGGGCATTTCTGAAAGCGCCAGGAACTTGAAGATGAAGACTATTCGAATGATCAAAATACAGTGTAACTGCAATGCTTTATGGGTTCGTGCAATTATATAGTTTTTCGTAGATTGACCTGCACGGTTTCCACCAATGAGATCGCTTCATTCGATGTGGACAAGACAGTGTGTTGACATCTAAGGTCCATAACAGATGGCGCGTGAAAAACGAGAAAACTCGTGAGCGGTACGCAGTGTGTTAAAGCAACAAAGATAGTCCTGGTAGGGTGGCGGTGTGTGCCACTTTTCATCATCACCATTTAAACCCAGAGACGAAGTGGCGAAGTAGCCCTGGTGCCCTGTGATAGTTTTATAGAACCCGGACTTCTTCCCTACAACAAAACACTCCAGAAATTTTCTTTAGAGTAAGTCAGGGAATAGAGAGATCAAAGAAAGAGAAGGAAGCAATCTATGGCTAGACTCAATTAGGGGAAGAAATGTGGAGTATTCCTTTTTCTTCCCCTCTGTCCTCCTGGAGGTTCATAATTTTATAGTCATTTAATGTGCAATTTCAAAGGGACCAAACAGATCATTTAATCCAACCTCCTCTTTTTTTGGAAGAAGACTCTGAGAATCAGAGAGTTTTAAAGAGTAGTTCAAGGTCACACAGCCAGAAGTTGAAAGTGGGCTTCCTAGTTCCACGTCCAGTGAGCTTTTCCTTTGGGCATTTTGCAATTCTTGGTGCCCTTCCCATGGTTTCCTAGAAAGGGTTGTTTTGCAGAATAAAAGTTCACAAGATAAGACTACCCTATATCATCAATTACATTTGTTAGGGTTTTTATCCTTTTCTTCTTTCCCATGTATCCAGCTAGCGTATGCTTTTGAAGGATGTCCTAGAGGACAAATACATGCTTTGGATAAATGTGTATAATAGAATCTTCTCTGTAACCTGTTGCTTAGAAAAATATACAGTAGTCTTTGGATGTCTTGTTTGAAATGTGTCAGCATCCGTAGGCTTTCTGAGCGGGCAGTTCTGATTGGGCGATGGGACTTCAGTGTCCCACGTATGAGAAGCCTTGAAGGACCTGCTTCCGCCCGTTTTGCAGCTGTGTCTTCAGTTGTACCCAGTAAGCCATTTATTTTCTCCTGGTTGTTTTCTTCAGGCACGGTGTATCTGTCCTTTGTTGTCTTCTCAGTGAGTCAGGGTCACCAAGGAGAGGTCACGTGCAGTGTGGTTTCTTCCCACTTTATCAAATGCGGACGTTGTCAGTACTTGATGAGCACATACTTGTGCCAGGCAGGGTGCCAGACTCCCGTGACGGGAAGAGTGATTTGCTAGTGGTCCCTGTTCCCCAGGAATTCTCCTTCCACCTTGCATGCCTAGGTACTCAATCAGTATTTCAAGAGAGAGTTTTTACTTGACCATGACCTAATAATCCATGAGCTAACAGACTCATTCCAGACCTTGGCCTATTTTTTTACAGTCTTTGAGCAAGGATGGATTCTACCTTTTTAAAGTTTGTGGAAAAACAATAAAAAACATTAAAAAGAAGAATATACCACAGAGTACCGTATGGCAGCAAAGGCCAAAAGACTTACTCCCTGGCCCTTTACAGGAAGTATTCGCCTACCCTTGGCTAATCAAAGCTGTGAATGTCGTGCTGTATTGTCTCTGCAGTGTTACTTAGTCATGACAGATGTTTCACTCCTGCCTGTGTGGCTTTGTCCACCCTTCTTCCAACCGAGAATTCCAGCCTTACATCTCTCCTTCTGGGACATAGACGTCTTACACAGTAGTCTTTCCAAAACGGCCTTGATGTGAGTGCTCTGGGTCCACGTTACTTACGTATCTGGAGACTCCCAGATTCGGTGACAGGTGACACCATGTCCTGGTTTATCCCATCCACTGGCTCTCTGTTGCCCATCAGATGACCAGAGGACCCTGTACATTCCTAGTTGTGACACCTCTGCCCCACCCCATTCTGCCTCCTCTGTTAGAAGCCCGTCTGTCTTCTTTCCCTTGCTACCACCTCTGCCTAGGGAACGCTTGTTTATTCTTCGTTCTCCAGGTCAAGCTGTCTCTCCATTGTCTCTGTTCTCACAGTACTTTCCAGTCTTTTAGCATTTAATTACTGGTCCACATTTCATATCCTCCACTAGACCATGAGTTCCTCAAGAAAAATGTTGTTGGTTTTTGTATTCTAAGCAGCTGACAATACCTGGAAAAGTGTGGAAAACATAAACATTTGTTGAATGACTAACTGTGCTTTCTCAGATACCTATCCATAAGGCAGGATTGCATTGCCTTTGTACTGGTTTTTGACTGTAGGCTGTAGTGTCTACATGAGGATTTTTTAACCCGAGTACATTTTGGTCTGGGTAGTTCTTTGTTGAGGGAGGGCTGTTGTGTGCTTTGTAGGGTGGTTAGCAGTAACCCTGATCTCTTCCCCCTGGATGGCAGCAGCCTCCTTCTCTTCCCCGCTGTGACAATCAAAAATGTCTGCAGACATTGTCAAGTATCCCCTGAGGACAAATCACCTTTGGTTGAGAAACCACAGGCCTAGAAATTTCCTGGGTCCGCTGCCGTGCACCACAGTGAAAAACAGCGCTAACACTCTTGGAAGTCTTTTCCCAGACCTCCACGGAATGTCTCATTAAGGACTGGGCTGGCCGCACCCGCCCCAGCTGGAGATTACAGTAACGTGTCTCTCCTCTCTTCCCGGGGCTGGCGGACCTTCTTGAAGAACCCTCGAGGGGAACGTCTACAGCATCGCTCTTTCCCTGGCGCAGCGTTGCGGAGTCTCCCGGTGGGAGGTCCTCATGACCCATTTGGAGTTCTTATTCAGCGACAGCGGGTAAGCACACAGTTGCCTGCGTAAGTTTGTCCATGTCTCGCTTTTCAGCCTGTTCTGAAGAATCATGGGGTTGCAAAGTATAATTTCCCTTTTCCTTTTCAGTCACAGTAGACCAGTGTCTTTGTGCATTCGTTCCTTGTTCAGCAGTGTTACACCAGTATTCTAATATCCTGTTCGTTTTTGTTTTTCAGGAATAATAGTCCTGAGTTAGATGCTTTAATGTCATTCACTCATTCAAAAGTTTTTACCGAGACTCTGTTTTGTACTAGGAATGAGATACCGGGGTTCCAATACTGAGCAAAAGCAGGTGTCCCAGCTGTCCTAGAACTTGTAGTCCAGTGTGGGAGACAGATTGTCATGGAATAATGACATCGGCAAACGTGAAATCAAAGTGGTGACCGGTCCCCTGTAAGAGAGCCCAGTTAGAGGGTTTGGCATTGGTAGGGAAGGCTCTCCGGGGGAAATAACGCTTGAGCTGAGACCTGACTATGGAGCTGAAATTAACTGCACTGCAAGGAGAACAGGGAGCCATTTTCTAGGGAGACCAAAGAGTTAAGTGCAGAAGTTCTTAGACGGAAGGAACGTGACACGTCTGAGCGCCCAGGAGGTCAGCAGTGTGGGCGAGGTCCCGAGCGTCAGGGGAGCCCAGTGTGCGATGAGACCACGGAAGAGCCTGGAGGCCAGACCGTGAGGAAGACTCGGACTGCGCAGGCCCTTGCGTGGGCTGTGGGCATCTTCCCAAGAGGGAGCTAGTTCAGGACTTGGGTAAAGGGAAAGGAAGTGATAGGATCTGATTCACATGTTGAGAAGATCACTTTGCTCACTATGTTGAGAGATTTTAGGGAGGCCAGAGTAGAGAGATCTCCCCCCGTTACGGAGCTGTTACAGTGATAGACTGGCTGCCAGACGACCATGGCTCTGAGTTAGGGTTTGAAAGTACAGAAGGAAAGTTGAGAAAGGGTTCCAGGGCTATCTGGAAGGTGAAATAGGTCATACTTAATACATTGATGAGTGAACATCCACTAGATATGAAGGGAGGGGTTAGGAATCATCTCCAGGTTTTCACTGGGTCTGCCTGTTGGGTGGTGACGTCACACGGGCAGGCAGGGAATAATAGTTAAAGACAAGGTGTTTTGAGGGGAGGGTGAGGAAAAGGCAATGGAATGGAGAAATTACACACATCGAAATGCCCAAGAACAAGGTCAAGTAGGTGGCGGTTCTTAGGGATCTAAATTCAGAGGAGAAGGTGGAGCTGGAAATACTGATTTGGAGCCACATGCGCTCAGATGACAAATGATCTGTGTTGTGGGTGTGCTTGGGGACATGCACAGAAAGAGAAGAGGACAGGACGTGAGACAGGCTTTGAGGACCTTGTGCAATTCCTGGTGGAGGAAGAGCTGCCAGCAGTCGGGTCCTGCTGAGTGGTCCAGAAATGCTTCAGACGTAGCATCTTTAATTTTATCACTTTGACATTTTAACATCTACATTTTAAGTATTTATGAAATTGCTACATGGGTGATAGTGTTATCTTTGATAAATATTGAACTGTATTAACCAGTTTTGAGGCACAGTAATATGTTCAAATAAGTGTTTCTTGTGATATGCATATTGGCATTAAAAAATATCTTGGCATTTTTACATAAAAGGTTGTCATATCTGTACAAACAGGATGCTTCACTGGTCTCTGAATATATTATAAATATCAGGCAATTAAATAATATGCAAGACTGTTCAGGGCATATCATTATACCTGATAGCAATGTGATTATGCAGACTCACAGCAATTTCGGAGCAGGAAATCATTACCTCCGGCGTCACTACTTGTGAGTGACAAAACACCTAATACTGATTTAGCCAGTGTGTTTGGTGCTGCCTGGTCTTTACTTAAAAGGCCGTAATTTGCCTTGTTATTCCATCAGACTTGCTAACACTGGAATCAGAAATCAGCCTTGTTAGTACAGTAGAAACTGCCCAACATTCATTTGTTGAGTCAGTGTCAGTGGGATAACTTCCCGTTGGGATGGGTCAGAGTCACAGGAAGTTAATGTTGTTTGCCTTTTTTGCTTCAGAGTTCCTTTAAAAAGACACCCCCTTCCCACATTGCTTTCCCTGTAATTTTATGTTCTCCTTCCTCTTGGTTGAGTTTGGAGACAGACCCTGCTTCAGCACATGGATCGATACGCGCACTCCAGCAGCTTGGGGGGTGGCAGCATTAAGCAAGAGCGTGTAAGTCTTCAGCTCCAGAGAGCTGGACACATCCTAGCTGTTCCTCTCTCCAGCCGTGTGTCACTGCACGAGGTAGTTTGGGCCACTCAGTCTGTTTTTCCATAATTCGGAGTCAGGTGTAATAACAATGAGAACACTTCACCTGAGAGGCCGGTGAAGCTCAGAGAAGGTCTGCAGAGAGTGGATGGCCTGGTGGCTCTGGAGGGCCAACGCAGTTATGCCTGTTACTGTTTTTGTCGACTCTGCTTGCTCTGTGTCTTTAAGTTTTGGACACAGAACCCTTTTGAAATGCCACAGGATGCTTCTGGCTGATGGAATAGTACTCTATTTTTTCATCCATTAAATATTAGTATTATTTTGTAGTATCTTTGTGTTCCAAGCATAGGTTTAAATGCTGAATGAAAGAGATGCATCTTTTCCCTCATCGAGCTTATATTCTGATAGGGAGACTGCTCATACACAAACAACCAAAAAATAAATTGCTAGTCAAGGTAAATGCAACACGGGAAATGCACGAGGAACAGCTAGGGAAGGCTTCTCTCTGGGTGTGGAGAGAGCTCATGTTGAAGGACAAAGGGAGAAAAGGCATTCCAGGCAGAGGGGGTGGGCTCTGGGGCATGCGTTCTGGGCATTTTTGAGCCAGCAGACGCAGGCCACATGGCTGGGGCACGGGGAAAAAAGGGGAGCTAATCAGGGGCACAGCTGCCCTTGGCCATCAACCTTGGAACCACTCTCCATCTTGTCTCTTCTGCTTTAAACAGCAGACTTGAAAGCCAAACACCCTGCACTTGCATTTCACTGTGACATCCATGTGCTGGTCACCCAGGTGACTTCCCACGTGACTTTGCCTGGGTGGTGGAGATCACGATGCCTTAGTGTTCTCTGTCGGTAAATTTACGCTGTGTCCGTCAGGCCCAGGGGCAGGGGCCGGTCACAGGGACTCCGGCAGTGCTGCTGTGCTGGTGTCCTTCGACCGCATGTTCTCTGGGAGCACTGTTTCAGGTCTTTCAGCCACAGGTACAAGGGTGGGTACCAGCAAGTTACAGCTGCAGGAGTTGAATATAATACGACACCTCCACCTTTGTCTGAATCGAAACAGCGTTTTTCCCTGAGCACTGCTGTTGAGCGTGGTCAGGTTTGCATGTCGATTGCACATGTTAAAGAATTCGAAATTCTAGACTTCTCTTCCATCTCCTCATCCCTTAAAGAAGCCTGGCTTTGTTGAGAAGTTACTGTGAGAGTGATTAGTGAATGGAGAGAGAATTTCAGGTAGATTAGCCTATTAAAAGTATGTCATCATATTGAAAATGAAAATAAATAAAATTCAGGGCCAGGAAAAATCCATGTTAGCGTCGGAAGGTTGAATGTAGATATTCAGTCACGGGTCTTACATGTCTGTTAAAACTGAGCTGTGTATTTGGTATCGATCTTTCTCTTGGCCGAAGGGAAGAAGACAGCCAGGATGATGATTTGTGTTGTGCCCAAGATAAAATCGACCAGTCCTGAGGACGGAAGGACGAGTTACTGCCGGTCCCAGAGTGGGGTGGAAGTGATTCCCTCTGTAGACGTGCAGCCTCCGTTCTCATGCTGTGATCCTTCAGGCCCCTTTCACCCGGGCAGCCAAAGGCTCCAGACCGTGGTCCAAAACGTCAGCCGCAGGACACGCTTCGGCTCCTTCCACCAGTGGGAAGTGCTCAGGCTTTGAGTCCTGCAAGCCTGGGCTCCGGCCCTGGCTCTGTGACTGCGCTTTTGTGGATCCTACGTAAACCAGTTGTTGTGTCCCCCTGTGCACAAGCTTCCCCTGTGTGAAAAGGCCGTTCTTAGTCATTTTGCAGAACTGTGTGGGATTTGAGATTTATACAAAACACCTGAACTACTGGGTGCTCAGAAGAGAAAACGTGGCTCCTGCTGTTCATTCTGGAAACAGGCCAGATTTACGGGTGTCCCGTGAGCACCGTTAGCCTGATGTTGCACATCGGGGTTTTGACAATTATTTTTCAAGTCGGGATATCAATTACATCTGCTTCATGCACATTAAATGAGATGACGTAGTGTTTAGAGTATAGTAAGTGCTCAATAAATAGCGTTGTTACCATTTCTGTGCTGTGGCACCTCAAAGTATTTTTTGTTCAAGCGATAGCAATATGAGATTATATAAAGCAATCAGAATTGCCACTTTATGAGAAATTAAAAGGCTTAAAGGTCAGGGTTGTCCCTCTGGAAGAGGGGACGAAGCTGTTCCTATGGCTGTCGTGTCACCACTCTGTTCATAGGAAACCTTCACAAAGGACGTCACCAAGCATCTGTGTGATGGGAAGTAGCATGAGATGCTCATTAGTGGTCCTGTCAACTATCTAGGTGACCTCGAAAAGCCAAATTCCATTTTTTGGTTTACAAAGACGTGGCTGAAATGTTGGCAGAACTGAAAAACGCCGTGGTTGTTTGACACGTCCACAGCACAGTCACACGGTCAGGTGTCAGGCAGCGTCGCCAAGCTGGTGTGCCAGGGCACGTTCGTCTGAGGAGTTCGTGGGGAAACACTTTCCCTGTTCCCCTCAGGTTCGCGTCCTTGGACTTGAGAGGCAGGCTTACCTCTTCCCACAGGAGTCAGTGGTGGAGCCCTGTGCCCCCTGCATCGTGGTCATTAATTTGGGCTCATACCTTTTCAGGCATTTGGGATTAGTTGTTGGGGGGATGTCTAGAAGTTAGTGCGTCTGAGCCCATGAGCCCCTACCCCCACCCCGCCATCCTCTCTTCAGCCTTTCCTCCGGTCCTCCCCTTCCCTCCTCTCTCTCCCCTCCGAAGGGTTCCTTTCCTCAGCTAATGGGATTGCGTTGTTGCTCAGTCTCAGACTGGGGAAGGAAACGTGCATTTCAATAAATTTGTTTTTCTGTATGAACGTCAGTACATGCACCTTTCAGGACATGCTGTTCTTGAATTTTGGGTGATTGGCAACTTGAAGCCATTACAGAGCTCTGACCTTGGACTTAGTGCTGATGATCTATTCCTTGTGGTTTGAGCACAACCGCCGCTGATTTCCTCCTGTATTAATCTCTGAAAGCTAACTCTGCATTGTGTAAATGCACAAGCTGTTTCATAGCTCGCTATATCTTGGTTCAAAAAAAACCTTGTTTCTAAGGGTGATTATTAATTTGATTAGTGAAAAGTCCACAGTGGTTTCATGATATTTCTTCCAACTTTCTTGTATGTGGGTTCTTTGGAATTGTTTTCTGAGCAGAGATTTCATTTCTTTTTCCAAAGAGAAGATAACAGCTTCGTTCAAAGGGAACTATTAAAATGGGTTATTGATTACTGGCATCCATAAAAGATCTTAGCACATTGCAATTTACTGAAGAGGGAGGTTTCAGTATTTATCGTGTGTCAGTAAAGGTATTCTAGTATCTCTCTTGACAAGATAATTAGGTAAAATTGCACATTGGCGAACTGAATTGTAGGTGCAGGAGAATAAGTGGGTTGGGCGAGAGAGAAAGTAGAGTTGAGTGAGACACTGTTCAGAACCAAGTCAGACGCAGAGGAAGTAAAATGGGGGCGGTGGGGTGGGCTCAGTCACTGCCTGACAGTTCTGTCGATGAGTCTGTCTTGAGTACTTGGTTTCCCAGGTGGTTAGGAATGAGGTGTGGCGGGGGAACTCTGAGAGGGTTGCTCCGGGGCGGAGAACTAATGCCCGTGTTATGGAAAGAGTCCTGTTTGAAATGATTGTTATTGCGGGTACATGACCTCATCAGTCGATGGCTGCTTTGCGACAAAGTGGACAAAGTCACACTGAGTCCAGTCAGATTTGGATGCTTGGCCTTAGGCAAGTCCCTGAACCTCTCTGACCTCTCATCTAGTAGTTGGTGATTACCTGGGTTTGACTAGTCTACCGCAGTAACCAGCAGAGTCAAGTGCAAGGTTTCTTTCCCCTCCTCCATCGGGCTTATTGTTCTGCCTGCAGAGCTGTGTCAAAACGATCCATCTCGGTGGAGTCACATGGTTTATTATTTACTTCTCTACCACATTCTGTTCAGACTTCAATTTGCAAATTGTGAAGGACAGTCAAATTCTGAGTCACTTTCATAGACCGCTGTGCATACAGTGTCTTTCACTGATGGCATTGCGTGTTTCGAACAGTGATAGTACCAAGAGTATTTTCTGACCAGCCATCCGTTACACTCACTGTTTCTTGCATGGGCCTTGTGCTTTCTGGTCTGGATACTTTGTTCATATTATTTTTGCTTCGTTCCTCTGTGCAGTGCCAAGCTCAAGTTCTTTTAGGAACTCTTGTGTTACTGATTTCTACTGTTTTTGAAGTGAAAGTGGTAGTGATCCTACTCTTGATTGCAATATAATCGTGTGCTGTTTGTCAGCCCTGCTGTTAGCTTGTGTTGCTGTTTAATCCTCATTTACGACTCAACTAGATTTTCAGGCTGCTGGGTGAGAGCTTGATGTTGTAGATCTTTACGGCCTCCCAGCGCCGAGCACAATGGCTCCATAGAGGACACTGCGGTATTGTTCATCTACCCTTTACTTTGGCACACGTCAGACTCCTCTGCTGAATGTGTCCCTTGCCCTACACACTGGTGTTTGGTGCTGAGAATCTGCAGGTAGAGAAGATGTGGCATCCTCCTTGCCGTCTACTGGTACGCAGTCTAGAGAGGGGGACAGACAAGGCAACACGTAGCTAATGCACGCTGTGAGTACCAGGATAGAAGGATACTCAGAGGAGGCAGACAGGGAAATATTTATAGACCAAGCACATTTTTGTAGATCTGTATACTTTAGTAAATGTTTGACTATGTCTTAATAGAAAACTAGCATTTCTCTTGAAGTGAAAGTTAAAGGAGCATTTTTAAATTACTTGATATTTTGACTGTATAGGTTGGTGCTGTTACCCTGTAATGACTACCACTTAGGAACATTGTAAAACGTAGTTTGTGTTAATTTTATCTACATAAACCAAAACCATGTCTTGGCACTTTCTTAAAGTGGAAGTTCTAGTAAACAGGGTATCATGTTTTGAAGGATTGCTTTGAAACTAGGTGAAATCTCACTCGGGTGCTACCAGAGGACCCACTGGCTCGCTCAGATACTCCCGGGCTGCTGCTAAGAGCCCATTGGTGTGCATTTGGAGGGCTGCCTGGCCCGTCCCGCATGGGGCGTGGGGATCACGCTGGGCTGGCGCTCTGCGTTCTATGCAGGGAGCGGCACAAGACCAGAATTAAGCCCTCCCCTTCACCCCCCAAAATATGAATCGATCAACCAAACATGGCTCCTTAAGGAACATTTTATGTTATAAAGACATCCAAGTCAAGGTGAAAATAACAAGATACATGTTTTAACTTAAGTGACATTCATGACTACAGGTAATTCAGGTGAAAGTACTTGTACCTGTTCTTGCTGATTTTAATGTTATTTGAACCTCATATCAATTTTGGGTCTATTGAGTATCAGTTCAAGATTCTGGGGTGTCATAGTTACACCCAAAAGTTGGGGTTGTTTCTTCCCCTCACAGATTCCTAAATTCCTGAATAAATAAGGTGGTTCACATTTCTGTAAAGAAGCTCCGATTTTAAATTATTCCTTGTGATGTGAATAAATAATGTGTAGTAGAAGCTGACAGATCTGGGCCCCTGTCCTAACTAGTAGGCACTGGACCACTGTCCCAACTGCAGGGACCTGAAGTAGTGCCTCCCGGGAGGCGTAGGCCACAGGAAGTCACATGCACACTGTGTAGGGCCTAGGAGGCACCCCGTGTTTGCGCTCCTTCGTGTGAACTGCCTTCACCTCAGTGGTTGACTGTCCTTGATTGCGCAGGAGAAGAGGACTTGTAAGAAGTAGCCTTTCCTCCTGTATTTAAAAAGGAAAAACACCCTTGTTTAATGAAAGAACCAAGTTTTAACACATTGTTTTTTGTCTCCTCATTTCAGTTTGTCCACAGTAGAAATTGAAGACCGAGCCCAAGCCCTTCAGCTGTTGGAGACTTTGATGGCCGACCCTGAAGCCTTCCACAAGCACATGGCCAAGTACATTTACCCCACTATCGGCGGCTTTGACCATGAGCGGCTGCTGTATTACTTCACTCTTCTGGAGAACTGCGGCTCTGCAGATTTTGGGGAGTCTGCCATTAAACCGGAAACGCACATTCGGCTGCTGAAGAAACTCAAGGTGGTTGCCTCAGGTAAGGCAGTCATTCCCCTGCTTGATAATTGCTTTGAAATTAAGTCTAGGGACTAAAGTTTTTGTACGCAATCATGTTTGTGCACTACGGCCGACATGGATCTGACACTACAGGATTTGGATGCTACTTGTCTGTAGTTACCGTCCGTCCGCGTCTTCACTTACGGTTGCAATGACGCTCCCGAGAAACTAGGAAACCTGCTGAAACTCACACAGTGGCTTACAGTGCACCGGGCACTGAAATTGATGTTTTGGACTCCGGAGGTTTTTCTCTTCTCCCGTTGGTTTTGTTTTATTTATATAAGTGTCAAGGCTGAGACAATTTACAACAGGCATTTGGCAGAATTATGCTTCAGTGGAGCCTCTATGTCTAAAGCGTGTGTGGAGCCTCTTAAAGTAAGAGCCTTTGTATCTTTGATAAATTGTGGAAATCATTAAAATGGTGTCTATGTATCTTTATGCTCATAATGAAGAAATTAAACACATTAATTACCCCTCAAGTCCCTATGATACTTTATAATTTACAAGGTATTTTCAAGTCTATATTTAGTATTCATAACAATTATGAGAATTTACTTCCACTTGTCAGTGGTTTACTGAGTGACCAGATTAGACCCTGGAGTAGACGCAGAGGACAAGGCATCCGATTCATCTCTGCCTCCCAGTTGTTGAAGAGATACCGGGCGCGTGACCCATGACTGTAATGCAGTTCGTTGAGGCACCAATACAGGAAAGCCCAGGGGCCACAGGGGACTGAAGGAGCGAGGACATAGTGCCTTCTCCAGGGTACACGGGGGGAGGGGGGCTCACAGAGTGTGTGACTTGTTCGGGGTTGTAGAGCTGGTTAAGTTGCAGGCTGGGACTAGGACTCAGATCTCCTGATCTGTCTAATGGACAAGTAAACGGTTTGCTGTCGCTGAATTGGTGGGTGAATTTTTGCATTCAGTTAGTTGTACAGAGGGCTCTGCATGTCTGTGATGGACAGATCTCTCTCTCTCCTCTGTCCGTTAGGCCTTAATTACAAAAGACTGACGGAGGAGAATGTGAACCCGCTGGAAGCACTGGAGCCGGTTCTTTCAAGTCAGAATGTCTTGTCGATTTCCAAGCTGGTTCCCCAGATCCCTGACCGGGATGGACAGATGCTTTCCCCCAGCTCCCTGTACACCGTCTGGTTGCAGAAGCTGTTCTGGGCTGGAGACCCTCACCTCATTAAACATGTCCCGGCATCCACACCCGAGTGGCTTGGCGCCTTTGAGGTCTGCATGAAGTACTTTGATCGCCTGCAGCCCAGAGACCTCATCACTGTGGTGGACGCAGTTACATTTTCTCCCAAAGCCGTGACCAAGGTAACCAGAAAGACCGCTTAAAGTATAGATAATCGAATGTTTTAGAAGAAATGAAAGTTGTTCTTACATTCTGTGGATTTTCTTTTTATTTCCTTTCTCGAAATGGGGACTATTAACATGGTGGCATTTTAGTTTCTTGCCAAGCAGGAGGTGTGTTGATTGGGAAATCACTTTCCTTTGCCACAGATGTGTGACTAGTCTAAATCAGACTTGTCTGTTCTAACTCACATGTAGATTTTATACATGTTCTTATAGCATGCCATTTTATAGTAAAGGCTTCACCCTGTTCTTTCCAGTTGACAAGTGGAAAGAACCTCTGCTCTAGCGCTCAGCCCACATTACATGCATTCAGCCAGGCCGACAGCTTAGCTGTGGCTAAAGTGAGCCCTTAAGGAATTTCGTGTGAATACCATGCAGCATGCGAGATCTGTCCAGAAAAAGTCCAGCCACTATTAATATAATGAGAGTGGTTTGCTTGACATCGATGTAACCTGGAAGCCAAGGAGAGTGGACTGGAATGCACGTGTGTGAACGATGATGACTTCACTGTACTAGTCAGTGGGGGCAGTAGACGCCGTTGAGTGAGCATCTGTACTGTGTGGTCCTGGCATTCAAAATGACTGAGTAGAGCAACGAATCTGCATCAGATTTTACATCAAGCTCAAACATTCCTCCATGGAAACTATTCAGATGATTCAGAAGGCTTTCAGGGATGATGCAATGGGTGTAGTGCAAATAGAAGTGTGGCACAAACACTTCAGAGATGGTCAAGAGTCTGTTGAAGGTGATCCACGTTCTGGAAGGCCTGCAACAAGCAGAGCACCTGAGAATGTTGAATGTGTATGGGGCTGCCATCAACAAAGATCGGTGACTGACAGTGCGAGAACTGGAAGCTGATCTGGGGATTCCAAAAACTAATGTGTCTGAGATTTTGACGCAGGATCCTGGCATGAAACATGTGTGGCCAAATTTATTCTGTGGCTTCTGCTACCAGAGCAGAAGGAACATCATGTTGCAGTTGTTAATGACTTGATTCAAACTGCTACCAATGAAGCAGATCTCCTGAAGAAGGTTATAAATTTGAAGGGGACTGAGTGCATTGTCCTATTTTCATCATTTCTTGTATCTTCAGTAAATGCCTCTATGTTGCATATGACATGGCTAGACACTTTCTGGACAGACCGTGTGTGCCTTGGTGGTGGAATTTTCCGTGGGCATCTGTGTTGCATTTCCTACTGTCTGCTCTGTGCTCAGGACGGAGCCCTCTAACTGGACTCTAGCTCCTGCTCTAGATCCTTCTACAATGTACAGTCTCACTCCAAGTAGGTAATGTGGGTCCTTGTCTCCCCCCACTTGCCCTCTCACCCCGACCTCACTGTCAAAGTCTCCCGCTGGCGTCTGCTCTCCCAGAAAGCCTCCCAGCCTCTGGTCTCAGCTGCCGCGCTCGGCCGCCTGTGGAGCCTCCTTTCTGTCTTCCCTGGTCCTTCTTTGCTGCTTGCGGTCTCATTCCCCCTGTTGGCAAGTCTGCCTAGTACCCTTCCCCAAGACTTTTGTTATGGCTGATACTACCCTGAAAAATTGAGCATAAAGGCTAGGAATTCAAGTCATTTGCTTGGAAGTTGGCACAGGTAGAGGTTCAGACATCCGTGGGGAGTGCTAATTCTAACTAACTTGCTAGATTCATAGTTGTGGATAACCAGTGACTTCATTTCCGTATTGGCGTGGTGTACATCAGGTAACCTAGCTAATGCCTTGGTTCTAAATTTTACAGCCACTGCCATAAAAAGAAGATCATCATTTTGGGAGGGTTTTTAAAAAGAAAAAAATAAGGATGACTTAAAGGGAAGTAACATGATATATTTGAAAAGAGCACAGATTTGGCATCATGTGAGCCTGACTTTGAACTTTGAACCTGCCATTCACCGGTTCTGTGGTTTAGCCTCGGGGGCTTCTGTTGGATGGCTGCCTCCCTGCAGCAGAGGCTGTGGCTGAGAAGTCTGTGAACTGGATAGTGTTATTACTTTGTTTTTAATAGGTGAGTTCAACCAAGTTACTTGGGTAATAGAGGAGCCACAAGTTGAACTCAAGGAGAAGGCTTACTCCACACAGGGCCTTTGCTGTTACCCACTGCACGAGGCTTTATCTAAGAAGTCATAGAACAAGCACAGGGAGTCAAGGAGCCAGGAGCCATGTTAGGACCTGTGGGAGAGCAGGGGACCAGAGAACCCGGGCACTTTCAGTCCAAACGCAGCAGCCTGTCATGCGTGGGGTGTGTCCAGGGCAGGGCTGAGTCTGAATGAGGAAGGCCAGGCAGGACCCTGGCAGTGTGTGAGAAAAGACAGGAGTCCAACAAACATTGGTTTGAATCTCCAAGACCGAGAAGAGGTTTCAAGTCCAAGTAAGTATTAGCAATGCAGGGTGTGTGTATTAGAGGGCAGAGACTGACCCAAGTGGGGAGTTGGAATCCCAGGAGATGGCTGCAGAGCTGGGGCCTGCGAACTGGCTGGCATGAGGCCAACAGACCAGCCAGGGAGATAAAGGGGCCTTCACTTGCTCAGGGTGAAGGAGGTTGCAGCTGTTTATATGATGGCAAGACCAAAGCCTGGCACGACCAGCCAAGGCCACATGCTAATTGTGGACATGTGTGTGGAGGTGGTCAGACAGTTCCAGACTTCCCAACAGCAGTTACTGACTCACGATTAAACTTAGGAATTGGATGTAGCATCCACTTAGAGTATTTATGGTATTTTATGTTTACAGCACATTCTCATCACCCTAGTTTCTTAACCTTATACCTTTAAGATGTCCTCCGGCCACCTGAAAATACGTGACACGACTGTGCACGTGTCCTGAGGAGAGGATGCAGCACTGACCCAGCAAGGATTGAGACAGTTAATGATGGTGTCGCTTTCTCTTAGTTCACGTGGTGCTGTTCTCAGCAGGACTGTCTTTGCTGAGTGCCAGGGGTGTCCAACCCACAGCCTGTGGGCTGCATGCTCCTCAGGATGGCTGTGAATGTGGCCCAACACAAAATCATAAAATCACTTAAAACTTTATGGGGCTTTTGTGATCACGTGTTGCAGTGTATTTAATGTGTGGCCCAAGACAACTCTTCTTCCTCCATGGTGGCCCAGAGACACCAAAAGGTTGGACCCCCTGTCCCAGGAGGCAGCTCCTGCTGCATCAGGTGAAGATGTAGAAAAGCGAGACAGATACATATTTGAAACTAATTTTGTATTTTTGGTTTAGCTTTGTATTTTTCCTCATCTTATGAGTTGGCATGCTTTTAGTTTTTTCACCCAGAGAGGAGAGTAAAGTTTAGGTACAGTGTATATCTGCAGTCACACTGCGCTGCTCTGCAGAGCGAGGGGGGAGAGTAAAGTTCAGATTGCGGAACAACCCGCACGTGTCGGAGGACACATTTGGAAAAGGAAATGCAGCTGGATTTCGCCAAATTTGCAAAATGCCAGATGTTCCCACAGCTTGTACATGATGTTAAAAATGTAAAATAAGTGTATGTACTACTCAGACATGGTGTGCAGTTTTCAAATGTGTATCCACACTGGATCCAGGACCCGCTTTGGAAGGAACCCGTAAACTGATTCTAGGGTGAATGTTAAAAGTTCATTTGCTCTAATTCTAAATGATTTCTTTTGGTTTGGTCTGGTTTGTTTGGTTCAGTTGCTTTCCTTCTGCTTTTTCAATGCACTAATTAGTGACACTGTGGAGGAGACAGAGAAGGTAATGGGTTGGAAACGCAGGAAAACTCCCCAAGAAGCCGGAATGCCGCTCAGGCCCTGTCTGTGTGGTTCAGACCTGGTGTGGTCATGTCAGGAGGGGCTCACTCGTTTCCAGCGGCTGGTGCAGCTGCATGCACAAGTCAGCTCTCCCCCTGCTTGTTAAATGCCACCCAGGACTCTGCTGGGATCCTTCTTCAAAAACCCCAAGTGGTCACAGAGTCAGAAGAGGCCTCCTAGTACCCTGTGTGGTGCTTTCATCCTGGGTCGGGTGGGCATTTGCTGCCCTCACTGCTGCGCCCCACCCCCCACCGCCCCCGCCCCTTGCACCGTCTGTTTCAGCTCCCACTGTTTTCTGATGGGAATACTCTGCCTCCTTTGGATTAGAGCAGAAAAATACTTGAGAGTCTCCTGTCTACTTTAACCTCTGATCTTTAAGCATCATTTCTAAGATAATTAAGCTACTACATGGATGGTATCTTTCTTTGGGCTCCTTACAGTTTCTACTTTCTGATTTTGCCTTCCGGGGCAATGGAAACAGCATCAGGAAAACTATTTTTATATTATGACAGTTCAAATTCTTGAAATAAGCTACTATTTTTTCCCTTATCCTATTATCCAGACTATTTGTCATAAAAATCTGGAAGAATAAATTTATCTTAAAAACCATGGTAAGACTTGAAAATCTGATTTATTTCATGCCGCATCGTAGCTGTGCCTTCAACGTCTCCACAGTGCCAAGGTCATCTTCTAACCAAGGGTGGCAGCACGTCGCTTCGCCACAGGGAGCCATTGGTGTCTGTGACCTGTGTCCACACATGTGGATAACGCACATCACCGATTGCATGACAAGATGAGTAACTTTCTGATGCATCAGTCCAATACATGTTACGTGGATTCAGATGGACTCACTGAGTACTTACGCCTTTCTTACGTGCTGCGTATGATATTGGTTGCTGTTGGTGACATTAAGATGTAAAAGACATTCCCCTAAGAAACTTATGAGGAAGTTTTTTTTATAGTAAGGTTATTAATATTGAGAACTTTAATGAAATTAGAAATTCTTTGAGGGTAGGAATGGCGCCTTCATTGCTAATTTTCTAGTTTCTAGCATAGTAGAAGCAGGTATTCTTTGAGTAGTTGTTTAAATAAATAATTATTATCTCAGATTGGTGATTCTTAAGTCTTTTTATCTCCAGATGCCTAAATATTCTTAAAAATTATCGAAGGCCTTAAAGGACTTTTATTTATTAAGTTTGTAGCCATTGGTTTTTCTCATATTAGAAATTAAAACTAAGAAATTTAAGAAATACTTGTTTAATTAATTTAAAACTACCAACAATAGACCCGTTATACAGTAGGTTAACGTGAATAGCATATTTTAATGGGAAATAACTACCGAAAGAAAAAACATTAATGAAATGTTGACATCATTTGACTATTATGTCTGGCTCGATAGAGCCCGTCTTGGGCACATTGGTCGAAGTCAATGAGGAAACCCAGCCTCCTCACAGACACAAGGCTGGAAAGGGGAGCACTCCAGTAGACTGTGATCTTGGGTGTCCTCGGCAGTAACTGAGTCTCAACAGTCATGCAGAGTCTGAGACCATATCATTGACCTCTGTGTGCTCTCATCCAGCCCTGGCTGCTGTGGCTCAGTGGACTGAGCGCCAGCCTGCGAACCAAAGGGTGGCTGGTTCGGTTCCCAGTCGGGACACATGCCTGGGTTCCGGGCCACGTCCCTGGTTGGGGACATGCGACAGGCAACCACACACTGATGCCTCTCTTTCTTCCTGCTTCCCTTCCCTTTTCTCTAAAAGTAAATAAAATCTTTTTAAAAACTCTGCTCATCTAGATCAGCGATCTTCAACCTTTTTCATCTCATGGCACATATAAACTAATTATTAAAATTCTGCAGCCCACCAAAAAAATGTATTTTTTGCCAGTCTGACAAAAAGTAGGTATAATTTTGATTCATTGTCACTGGATAGCTGTTGTTGTGTTCGCTGTTGTCATTTCGTTTATTTGACAATCTGAGGGAAAAGAGGTCAGTGCCCCCTGACTAAATAGTCAGATATTGCATGTTTTAAAAATTCTTGTGGCACAGTGGTTGAGAATCGCTTGTCTGGATTCAGTTTGAATGGATCTTGTACTCAGGTCTGGCTTGGAATAGAATGCTTTCGGCACTTGGAAAATAGTGGTCTACTGAGTTATGGAGAGCATCCAAATGTTGACATACTGCTGCATTGTGCAATACCAGCGAGGTCATGTGCATTCGCTCCCGCACCCCCTCAGCAAATGAGTCTTTGAGCACTGGGCAGCTGTCAAGCTCATGGTGCTGGTCACAAGTTTACCAAAATTCTAATTGTTCACTTGAAAGCTCAAATTTTATTATTGGCAATAAATATAATGAGTGGTTTTATTGAAGTGACAGGCTCACTTTGTTCACTTTGGAGGAAGTGTCTGCCAGATACCCAAGTCAGAGTAACCAGCTTGTCTGTTAGTTGTTCTTCAGGCAGAAACGGTGACGCGTGCTGAAAGCAGCTCTTCCAGCTCATACTTCAGACAGTCACTCAGCGGCCTGTCCTTAACTGCACATCTGTGCACAGCGAAGTGCTTTATTTGTGTATCTCCATTCTTCACGCAGCGTATTAAAAACGTGCACTCAGCGGTCACGATTCGATCAACTTAATAATTTTGACTCTTTTTTCAAGAACGTGTTTAAGTGAATATGCCAGGAAAGTACAGTGTGATGCCACCCCCTTGATTTGTGCTTAAGTTCCCCCACTTTCATCCACGTTTTTTTAACCATTGTACAAATAATCAATGCAGTGAAAAAAGATAAACAATACAAAGATAAAATTTAATGTCATAAAAATAGCTTGGACTTCGCACACCCCTTGAAAGAGTCTAGGACCCGTGGCTTGCCGACCACACTTTGAGAACCACTGTGTAGGTTATGTTCCCAATACCACCAGCATCTTTGGTGCCCACGTGAAGGATTACTTCAATTTCCTAAGTATTTACAATGCAAATAAAAAGAATGAAGGTATCTTCTGGTAAGTGCATAAAGGATCGTCTTAAAATTTAAGTTCCTTAAAATAGCTTGATTTCTAATCAACTTTCCAGATGTAGAAGTGTTACAAATATTTGCTAAGTAAGATGGAATATGTGCACGATAATGTCATTATACCACCCTTTAAATTTCCGAACTGCACAATGTATTTTTTATTTTTTCAAATTTATGTTTCGTTGTTAATCCAGCTAGCAGGGATTTCTCTGGGAGAGACACAGAAGAAAGGAGACGGGGCCGAGAGCCGGGGTGCAGCTCCTAAGAGACCCTCCTTAACCCTTGTGTCCTCAACTGTCTTCCCGGCCGGGATGTCAGATAGTAGAAGAGGCGATTTTTCTGGGGCCTCTTTGTAGTAGGGTTTAAGTGCACTGCTTAATCATAGTTCCACCCCCTTCTCTCACGTGCACGTTTAAACTTTAGAAAGATGACAACAAGTATCACCAGTAAGTAAATACAAGTAACTGTTGTTAGAAGAGCTGGAATGGGAGCTGTGACCTGGACCTGCAGCCCAGTGGTGGTTTTGCATTCACGCATGCTTGAAACCTGGCTAGTTAGAACTACCGCAGAAAGTGATTCTGGGAGGAAGCCAAGAATGAGTGCCGACTCTGGGCCGGCCAGCAGCCGACAGGGAGAGCCACTGCACGCGGCCCCTAAGTCTGCCCTCGTCCTGGGAGGAGAGGGAAGAGATGCCAGAGGTGTTCCTCCTGTAGTTTGCTGTCTGTAGATTGCAGTGGAAGTTTCTCCCACAATGGGAAGATGAGGAGCAGCTACACCTAGACTATAGATGGGCATTGGGCTTGTGTTCCTTTAACGGATCGGGCTGAATGATGAAACCTGTTGCCAGCGATGGGGGGAGGGGAGTCTTGGGGTATCAGGCCTGGATCCTGGTTCTCTCACCCCATGAGGCCATTCCAGTCACACCTGCGAGTGTTGTTGTGGGTCCTCCCAAAATCAGCAGTGATAGTTCAGCCTCTGCTTCCAGAAAGCTCTGAAATCGTCAGAAGACCAACCTAAAAATTCACTCTTTTCTATTTCCTACCTGGAATTTCACTCAGTTGGATTGTTAATTAAAACTCCCTTCAGAAGTTAAGCACCGAGCTTAAATGATGGTAGAAAATATGCCAAGTATTACAGGTCAGCAACTTTAAAATGTCCCAGACTTAAATTCCCATTATTAAATTCTTAGGGAGAAATTGACACCATAAAAACCAAATCCTCTTGCCCTTTTAGCTTAAAGTTCAATTACATCAAAATTTTTAAAAAATCATAAATTCAGTGAAGGCGAGGCGCAGAGACTACTTTTCCTGGTTTCAGCTCTGTCTCAGCCAGAGTGGGCTGATTTAGGGTTAGGGTGATAGCAGGCTCCTTCTTCAGCAAACCTGAGGTCAGATCAGTCCCACCACACATTTTCCATGCATCTCATTTTTTATAACTTGAAGAGAACAATGGAAAAAATAAAATTATATCAGCATCCGTATCATAGCTATGCAATTTAGAAGTTTGAGCAAATCACCAGCCTTGGAACAGCCAAGCAGAACGAGGTTTTAGCATCCTGTTCTTAGCTCTGTCCAGGAGGCTGGAGAGCATCAACGTGGCTCAGTGGTGTGGAGGGCAGGAGCATAGGCTGGGTTAGCTTTGCCAGGATGTCTGGTCAAGCCGGTTGTGTAGGGGTTGGTGGAGGAAGCCTCCCTGCTCAGAGAAGAGGTGAACTGTGGCATGTGTCCACCGTGGAGGAAGGACAACGTTTCCACTCGTCCTGCTCCGGTCTGAGATCAAGGGATTTTACCTGTCCCTGTCTGCAGTCACTCTGCCTTCCTGATTTCCATGTCCCCGTGTAAGCCCTGTGCTCCCCTCAGTTGAGTGTCTCAGTGGCCACTCTGACTGCCACTCTGCTGTGGAATCCTGCTTATCTCAGAAGCCTGTTTCCTGGGGAAGTATGCCCCTCAGGCCTGCATTTCAGCCAGCTGAAGTTCAGCCTCAGTAGACCTCTCCACTGCCATCAGTGTAGGGGTTTTAAACCTGCGCCCCTAGAGACCCAGAGAGGACCACTACCTCTAGTTGGTGCTTGTCCTGGAATTTTTTGTTTGTGCTACTTTTGTGGGGCTAGAAATATTTCTGTGCCATCTTTGGGGTTTAGTTGGGGAAGAGCAATAAATAACATTTCATCTTCCCAAGTCAGGATAAGTCAAGAGCTAGAAGATTCAAGTAGATGGAAATCAAACTAACCTCACTGTTGGTAGAATTGGGGTGGTGACTGAGGCCTCCCTGTCTGCGTCCGCCTGCCTCAGGCTGCTCCCTGTACCAGATCTTCAGCAGCTATGCAAGCACATGGTTAGGCCTGCTGGGCACGCGTGCTTTCTCAGACGGGCTGCTTCCCAACTCTGTTTCTATCTGTGGACCCCCGAGAGGTGGCCTCTGTGTTAGTCTTGCCCAGTACAGTTATGATGTGAACCAGGTTTGCAATGTGAAACGTTTTAGGAACCAAATTTTTAAAAAGTAAAACAAAGTAGGTGAAATTGTCCTAAATATGATCATTTCACCCTCTAATCAATGTGAAATATATTAAGATACTTCTGAAATCCGGTGTGCACTTACAGCACAGGTCAGTTCAGACTGGTTCACATTTCACGTGCTCTGCAGTCATGTGAATGTAGTGGGCCCACAGCTTCCAGGAAGCCTCCTGGGTCTGGGTCTGGCCCTCCGGGCTTCTCCCCCGGAGGGACAAGAGCATAGTGAGAGCGCTGTCCTCACAGTCGGGCAGACCTCAGAGTGAAGGCGAGGGACCAGCCCCACGTAATCCGGTGCCTCTCCCCACTTTGCCAGATGTCCCTCCCTCTCTCCCAAGGAGTGACGGGATGAAGGAAGAAGCAGCACCTACCTTCTTGGGGCCCACAGGGGAGCTGCTGTCATACTGGCCAAGACAGGAACTCCAGAGGAGAGGACAGTTCCTCTCACATGTACCCAAATGGATGTCATGCTAACAGTAAATGATGAGACCTTAAAAGTGATCTGCCACCCACAGAAATCACTGTCCGTGCCACAGACTGCTGGCAATAATAGCTGCCGCTTATTGTTCACCGGCTCGGCACTTTGCCTTCTCTCTGGCAATCATCAAAGCGGCTCGGCACCGTGGGTGTTGACTTTGACTTCAGAGCGGGATAAGCTGAAGGTGAGGAGTTGAGGCATGCGTTCCAGGTCAGAAGCAAGGTAGTGGCCGAGCCGCCGCCTCAACCCTGGTCTTACCTGCGCAGTGTCAGAGCTCTTCGTAGGGTTCTCTTGTCCTCACGTAGGGGCCCACTCTTTTCTGAGGCAGCCTGTTCATTTCCTGGACGCACTGATTTGTTGTCTTTCATGTAGTCCTCATCTGCCTCTCCGACCTGCCCTCCTTTCTGTGACAACAGAGACGGAGGGCTGCGTCCTCACCACGCCGGCTGGCCGGCTCTTTGGGTAACGGAACGAGTGACACCCTCGATCCCCCAAGACCTTTCGTCTGCATTTCTTTCTTATTTCTCAAGTAACCTGGATTCCATGTGTTTTAATTGTAATCACCTTCTCCTCGACACAGTTTATTTTAAAAGTGGTTTTCCTTAAAAAAAAAAACAAAAACAACAAAAAACCTCTATATTATTTTCCAAGTTGTAAGTAATTACCACAAACCTAATGGCTCGAAAGATACAAGTTTTTGGTCGTGTGCTTCTGTAGGTTAGACGCAGACGAGGGCTCTGCTGAGCTGGAATGAAGGCCTAGGGCCCCGTTGCTTTCCGGAGGTTCCGGGGGGAACCCGTTTCTTTGCCTTTTCCGGTGTCTAGAGGCTGCACCCATTCCTCGGCTGGAGGCCCCTTTCCTCCATCTGCAAAGCCAGCAACAGTGCATCTCTCTGACCCTTCCGTCTTCACATCTCTCTCCACCGAAGCCAGGGAAGCTTCCCACTTGTAAGGATTCTAGTGATGAGATCGGCGACCCTGGGGGTAGTCCAGAATAATCTCCCCATTTCAGGGTCCAGACCATTGATCACATCTGCAGAGTCTCTTTGTCGTGTTAGGTAAGGTATTTATAGGTTCAAGGACTAGGGTGTACACATCGTTGGGAGCCATAACTCTGCCTACCGATACCCTTGTGTGTAATAAGTTGTTAGAGGCTTTATAGGCTTTGTAAGGTATGAGCCTCTATTAATAAGGGTTTATAAGAATTCTGAAGTTAAAACCAAAATGGACACATGGTAAAAGTCATTAAAAGATATTAAACTCAAAGCTGAAATCTACTGTCATAATACATACATATTTTTGTATATCTGTAAGTGAATGGATTTTAGTTTAATCAAGATACAACATTTTTCTCTTAAAACCAAATAAACTGCATGCGTCTCTGTTTCTAATTACTGGTGTGCATGTGTGTGTACATACATGTAACCACATTGATCTCTATGTATAATTAATTGTTGGAGCAACGGAGGATTTTCTGATCATCATGAATTTTTAAGTTGCATGGATGTCTGTCCAGGCCACACTTATCTTAGAAGACACTGCATTTCTGAAGCCCCTGTTCCTGTGGAAAGTGGATACTTATGTATTTTTTACACAGATTTTTTTAGAGCAGCTTTAGGTTCACAGCAAAATTGAGAGGAAGGAACAGAGGTTTCCCATACACCTCCTGCCCCTTGACATGCAGAGCCTTCCACTTTGCCGAACGACCCTCACGAGAAGGTGCGTCTGTTGTGGTTGATGAACCTATATTGGCAGTCGTACTCACCAAACCCGTGGTTTGCCTTCGGCGTTCACTCTTGGTGGTGCAACGCTGTAGATGTGGACAAATGTATAATGACAGGTACTCACCCATCCATCACTGTGGTGTCAGTGTTTTCCCTGCCCTGGAGACCCCCTGTGCTCTGCCTGTTCACCCTCCACCCCCAGCCCCTGGCAGCCCCTCGTCCTGTTACTGTCTGCATCGTTTTGTCTTTTCCAGAGTGTTACATGGTTGGGACTGTATGCTGGGTGGTCTTCTCTGATGGGCCTCTTTCACTGAGTGATGTGCATTGAATGGTCCTCCATGCCTTATCATGGCTTGATGACTCATTTCTTTTTAGTGAAGAAGAATAGTAATAGTCCATTGACTGGATGGACCACAGGGTATTTATCTCTTCAGCTGCTCTGTACATTCATGTGGCGGTTTCCACGTGGGCATAAGTATTCAGCTCCTTTGGGTAAGTACCGTGGAGCACAGCCACTGAATAGTGTGGTTTGGTCTGACCACCAAACTGTGCTTTGAGGTGACTGGACCACTCTGCATTCCCAGCAGCAGTGAGTGAGTCCTGTTGCTCCACATCCCTGCCAGCAATTGATGTTGTTACTGTTTCAGATTTTGGTTGTTTCAATAATTCCCGTAGGTGTGTGGCAGTATCTCATATGCTTACTTGCTATCTGTATACCTTCTTTGGCGAATATCTGTTGAAGTTTTTGGTGTATTTCTTTAATCGGGTTCTTTTTTTTTAAATTGTTTTAAGAGTTCTTTGTATATTTTGTGAAATGTTTTAAAATTTTTTCCCCCATTCTGTGGCCTGTCTCGTTCTCTTGATGTTGTCATTGACGGAGCAGATGTTTTTGATTGTTACGACGTCTAGACGTCATTTATTTCTTTCATGGGTGGTTACTTGGGTTTTGTATCTAAAAGCACATGGCTGTACACAAAGTCATCTAGGTTTTCTCTTGTGTAATCTTCTAGGAGTTTTGTAATTCTGTTTTATGTTTAGGTCTTTGGTCCATTTTGAGTTAAGTTTTGTGACAATGTAAGACCTGTGTCCAGATTTATTCTTTATTTTTCTTGCGTATGGTTGTCCAGTTGTTCCTGCTCCATTTATTGAAAAGGCTCTTTTTTCCATCGCATTTTCTGTATTCTTTTGTCAAAGACCAGCTGACTATATTTATGTGGGGCATGCTCATACGTTAGCCTTTCCCCCCTAAATTTTATGGTGTTTGTTTTTGCTATGTTATAATCATACTGAACTCGACTACGAAGGTGTTATAAAATGCTTCCTTAGTGTTACCACCTGACTAAATGTTAACTCATAATGTTTTTTTCTTAGTCTCGTAAGTATTTTGCCCATTGATCTTTGCTTTTGGTATAGTCAGAATTTGACTTCTTTGATTCTGAACCGGATGGGTTTTGTTGATCTCAGATACTTTCAGAAGATATTAATATGAGCACCTTTGCTACCATTCTAGGAGCCGTAAACAAATAAAAGACCGCCACGCTCCTTGCCCTTGAGAAGCTCACTGTTGTTTGGGGGCGGATGCGTGCATGCATATCAGATGAACCGTCATTTAACATAAGAAGTTCTGTTTAAGGCAATTAATAATGTTGTGTACCCAGAGGAAGGCAGGCTCAATAACCTTTATGGAACGCCGTCCGTGTTCCAGGCATGTGTTCGTTACCAGTGAGACCTAATCGGGATGACTCCAGGCTTCAGCGTGTGCAGTGCGTACTGCTCTCCTTTGACTTTCAGCCAGCCGGTGCGCGTTAGTAGAGTTGTAAACATCACCCTCCTTTTTGTTCTCGGATGCCTTTGCTTTAGGAACACTTTCTTCTGTTTTCCAAGGTGAGAGCTTAGTTGGATAAGCACATCTATCTTGACAAAAATGCAAAAGCCAGGAGCTTAGGAGATAAGCATAGAAGAGCCCATCTAAAAAGGAATTATTTTCCCCAATAGGACTGTGAAAGGCACAGAATAAATGGGAACAGATAGAATCCTTGAAGGACAGAAAACAGTTTTTGAAATAATGTAACACAATTTACTCTTAAGTAAATAAAATACTGACAGTCCTGAGAAAGATGACCCTTTGTCACAAGTCTCTAAAGAAAGGACGGGCTCCCCGGTCGAGTGCCCACAGGGCACTCACACTTCTGAAGTTCTCTCTCCCACTCGCCCTTTTCCCACTTACGACACGTCAGGACTCGGTAAGTCCCTAGCAAAGCTGATCTGATTTTCCCATTTGGTTCAGAATCCTCTTTTTCAAGTATGTGTCGTTCGTTCACGTGTTCACTCACTGAACAGATGTGTACTGAGCACCAGAGAAGACAGCTGCTTCGCCGGCCATAACGATCCCTGCCTCCCGTGTGTCCTCCCCCGTGTCGCCCCTCCCTTGGTGTGTGGGCCGGCCTTGCTCACCCCCCTGTGGAACAGAGTGCAGCGAGAATGATGGGTGCACCTGCACAGCTGGGCTGCGGCAGACTGTGCTTCCTTCCTGGGTGCTCACTCTGTCCGGTCGCTCTTGGGGAAGGCAGTGTCCATGCTGTGTAGAGCCCCTGGGACCCCTGGTTGTTTGAGACCACGTGAGGCAGTGTGGGGGTGGACCTCCTCCTCCCCCCAGTCGTCAGGTGGCACCGTGGTGGTGGCTGCTGGTTTGAGTGTGACCTCACGAAAGACCTTAGTCTGGAGGCACCTACCTAAGCCACAGCCAGACTCACGACTCCTAGACACTGTGAGATAATTAGTGTTTTAAGCTGCTGCATCTGGGTAGTTTGTTATACAACAGTGGAAAATCAACCTCAGTGCCTACTGTGTCTCAGGAATGGTTCTTAGTGCGAGGTATATAGCCCCAAACAGAAGAGACTGGCATCTCCAACCTTAGAGACTATACCCTGGGGAAAGGGAGGAGCCAGACAGTGAACAAGTGAGTGTTGATGTGTGTGGCGGGGACAAAGACAGATGAAGGGGAGCCTGGGGAGGACTCGGGAGGGCCGGCCGGCTGGACCACACAGTCTAAACCACGGTGGTTTGAGGACACCTCACTGAGAAGGTACTGCAGGGGGCAAGACCCCCCAGGAATAAAGCACTTATCACCAGTACATGGACTAGAAAGGGGATGGGTCTGATGGGGAGCAGCCTGGGACTGTGTGAGGCACGGCATGGAGGCTGCCTGGTGAAGGGCATGCTTCCAGCATGCGTGCCCTCTGGGACTCGAGGCACGAGTACACAGAAATAGGGCAAGGGCTGCCAGGCAGCCCAGATTGGAGTTTGATGATGCTCCCGTGTTCACAGCTGTCTCGTGGAGGTAGTGACGGAGCAAGGACTCTCGTCCCCAGTCTGAGCGTCAGATTCTTAGAGGAGGCATGTGCAGAGTTTAACAAGCAGTAGACGTGCAATCCTATGTTCATAACCAGGCCCCCTGATTCCAGACCTCACACTGGCTGCATGGCGCTCTTCTGCGTCAGGGATGGAAAAGCGCAGAAGGGTCGCTGTGGCTGAAGTAAGTCAAGTCTAGGACATAAAGAGTTTTCCACATTCCAGAGCCCGTGAAGCTTCTTACCTTTAGTGAGTCAGAGGGTTTGTTGGGTCCCCGTTGGCCATATATTACGAGGAGTCCCTGAGGGACAACCAGCAGAGCTTGGATATGACTTGGACAGGAAGCAAGGAGTTGGTGCCCACCTGTGAGTGGCCCAGGGACTGGAGAAGGGGGCTGTTGGAGGAGGGGAGAGAAGGAACACTTGGTGCTGATGTGATTCTTTCCATCAAGCTTTAGAAGCAGGTTCCCTCAGGCTGTACGGAGCCCGCACTCTAGTGCCTCTGGTTACTGGGCACTACAGTGAGAACAAGACCCGACACCGAGAACATGAGTGGAAGGAAACCGTCTCAGTGAGCAGAGCTTCTCAGACATTGGCAAGTGAGGACACAGGACAGGGACGTGGGACCCTGCTCATTCTGGCTCCCCGCCTCTCACATTCACGCACACTCACACACTCACATGGAAATTTCCCCGGAGAGGGACCATTTTGGCTGCTTAACACTATCCAGGGTGGAGCAGCCTCAGAGGATGGAACTGGACATGTCATTGTTGTGCAGCTTCAACATGGCTGTCTTTGGCAGATCACCTGTCCCTGGTACCCTCGGCCATGCTCAGGTCACAAAGAGGTTTGTTGCCACTCAGACAACCTATTTCAGGGGCCCCTTCTGGCCGCTTCCTCAAAGGAGGGTTGTGGAGAAAGCATTCATTCTGGATGTTGTGACCTGCAGAAGTCTGCAAGTTGACCCTTAATGGTCTGTCAGTGCCACCCTGCAACAACAAGGGGAAACTAATGTTTCTTTCCGAAAGTCCATTGTAGTCACCCAGGCTGCCCCTGAACCTGGTCCGCATGAACCAGTTCCCTCCATTTGCCCCTACAAGTGCAGCCTTCCAGACTAGAAGGGAAAGAAGAGACTGTTTATTGTGACGTTTCCCTGTGAATTGCCCTGCCAGCCCTGTGAAGTAAATACCTTTATCACCATTTTCACAGGAGAGAAAATTGGGGCTCAAGGAAGTTAAATAACTGCCCCAATGGCTTATGAGAAAGCCCTGAAAGTCAGAATTCCCATCCGGGCCTGCTCCTCGAGTCTTGCTTTCCACTGTTACCCTTGGCTGAGAAACTTGGCTGCACAAGCCCATCTGGGGTGATTGTGATTATTGGCCTGACTGGCAAACAGAAAGCTCTTTCTCCATTTGTGCTTGGAAAATTATTGCAAGTTGGCTAAGGTAACAATTTAGTACAAGAGAGTGAAAATTGGCCAGCAGACCACGTGCACCACCCCATTGTAAACACTCGTGCCTCTGCCCCCCGAGGGGGCAGATGTCTGGCAGCTGTGTGGCTGCTGCCCCCCCCCACCCGCCCCCAGCCTCTGCGTTAGTAAGTACGGGAAGGACCCTCCCCTCCTGTGGAGTGTGTGGGCTCCACAGTCCCAGAGACAGAAGTCTTGGAGAAGACAGCAGAGTTAACAAACAACCTCAGAGTAATGTGCAGCAAAGACCCGAGCATATTTTAACGTGAAAAAAAGCAGCAGGGGAAAGGAGTGTGGGAATGACCCCCGCTGACCGCTGTGGCTGGGTGACTCCACAGCTCTGAGTTGCCATTCATCTGCCCGTCTTCAGGGACACGGACGCCCTTAACCCCTCCGTCCTTTGTTCATCCCCTGCACTCCCTCCTCTTTCCTACTTAATATCTCTTACTTTGATCCCTCTTTCTTTTTTATTATTACTTTTAAGTTCAAAAAGTGACACTTGGATTTTTTCCAGCTCAGTTTCAAAAATCCAGCAACAGTTTAGTTTGTTTTTTAATGATTCTAAGTAGTTTCAGGTGTTGGGATAAGATCAGAATTTTCAGATTTACACTTGGTTTTGATATAAATTCAATGAATCTACCTAAAATGATCTTAATAGCAACCATTTGTGTTTAGCACATGCATGCGTATGGTCCAGAGAGAACTGTAAATGGGAAGTGTGAATGAACGCTGTCCGACTCTCCTAAAAGCCTCTGTGTCTGCACAGCAGCGCTGGACAGAAGCACTCAGTACTGATCGCAGGAGTGCTCCACCTTGTTCCCAGCGTTCCCGCGTCCCTCACTGTTAAGACAAAGGTGACTTTCAAGCTATTGGAAAGCTTGGGAGGCATTAGCTTATGACATGGCTGAAAGGGAATAGTCAGACAGATAGGGCCATGCATACTCTGCTAAAGAACAATAGGAATTCTGCGGTTAGGTTACCAGGCAAAAGGCAAAGACAAAGTGGCCCGAGTGTCCTGCATCCTTTGTTCTTGTTGCATTAGCAATTGACAGTTCAAGCAAAAGAGCAAAATTACGATGGTCGGTTTTTTTGTTGTTAGGCATATGATTGAATGTGATAAAACTTGCATTCTGATTTTTATGTTTGAATATCTAATTATATTAAAGCAATTTTTTAAAAACTCAATTTTCACTTTCGGTTCCATAACATGTAAGATGCTGTTTCATAGTATTCTATACTTACAGTTTTAAAACAGTTTCAAAGGCTGTCCTAAGCACTAAGTAAAGATTCAGTGAGATGTGGACCCTGCTGAGATGGGCCTCACAGTCCAGTAGGGAGAGTGGACCTGGCGGGGATCAACTGTTATGCTCTTGGTAAAACATAAAGTGATTTTTTTAATGAGGTCAATTAAATCTGACTTAGATGATTGGATACCTTGTTTCTAGTCCCGATGTTTAATATATGCACATATATATATGTACATACATTGTGATTTTACTGAGTTTTGATATGTAATGTGTTTCTTCCTATGGGTCTTAGAAAAGTTGAGAAGCTGCTGGGTCAGCTGACAGCCCCTGGCTACCTGCATTTGCGAGGTCACACTCCGGCAGCTAATACAGACAGCGTATTGGTGTCTTCTGGTCCCTTTAGGTGTATCATTTAAACCCAGAACTGCCTTCTTCTTTCAACTGCCCCCACCCCTCACCCTGGCAACCTATCTGGACCTCTTTTAACCCGTGACCCTTTCTACCCCTTAGCCCTCAGTCTCAGGGGCCCCTCCCACCATGTCCCTCATTCCACACCAGCCAGTTGGTCAGGGCACTTGGAAGCGGAAAGTCCCCAGAGCTTGCAATGACGTGTCACACACTTGCATTGCCACTAGAACTCAAGGGAAGCTTCTGCACGATACAGGTTTCTTCGTTTCTTCCCTCCAATTCCAGGGCCGTCCCCAGCCCCGCAGGTTGAATCAGTGAGTCTGACAAGGGCTCAGGAGTTGGCGTTAGGAGTGAGCTTAGTTGATTGCCGTACCAGTGGTCTAAACAAAAATCGCACTTCAGGGAAACGGTGCTCCAGAACAGAGGACTCGAAGCTGGTTCACTCCCGTGCCTGAGGGAATGTAGAATAGCCTGGCTACCCTTCACACTGGGTCTGCCTGGCCTGCCACGCAAAGTGCTATGGACAGAGCATCTTCCCAGTGACAGGAACTTACTGCTCTCGGTTCTGGAGGCTGAACGTCCAAGATCAGGGGCCAGCCCGGCCACCTCTGGGTGAGGGCTTTCTTCCTTTTCACAGCTGGCGCCTTCTTCCCATGTCCTCACCTGGTGAGCAAGGGGTCTCGGAAGCCTCTTTAGGACACGGAGCTCATGAATGAGGGCTCCGCCCACCTACTAACAGCCCCACCTTTGGGGTTAGGATTTCAATATGTGAATTTGAGGGGAGGACTCAACATTCTGACATGATACCTAAACATTTTGTACCATAATTTTAAATGGGTACAAAGGATGTTGTAGTTTTCAATATTTTAAATACTGATGTTTAAAATAAAACTGTATGTAGCTCTGTTTGTATTCAGGGCAGTCTACATTAACATAATGGTTTGAGATACGCCACTACCCCTCCAGCACATCTTCTTTTGCTTGATTTGTTAGAGAAGGAGAGGAAGGGCAGGGAGAGACAGACGTGGATTTTGTTGTTGTGCTTATTTATGCATCCACCGGTTGATTCTCCTACGTGCCCTGATCTGGGATCACACCCACACCTTGGTGTGTGGGGACAACTCTCTAGCCAGCAGAATCACCTGCCCAGGGCCAGAGCGAGCACATCTTCAGCAGTTAGAAAGGTTGCATCCTTTCTTTTCCTACTTTGTTTCTTTTGTTGAAGAGAAATGAAGCCAGACTCTGGTTTTATTTGTGATAAACACCGCAGCAGGGAAGAGAATCCATGTCAGCTGAGTCTGACTTCGCCAAAACAGAGGGCAGGAGCCTTTATACACGCTGGGTGTGCTAAGGGAAAGGCCCTGACGGGTGCTGAAGCAGGGGTGGGCAGAGAGGTGCTGGCCCCTGTAAGTGGGCCTTCTGGGCTTGCTAACGGACACTCACCTGGAAGACCAGCTTCTTACATCTTTTTGATGGAAGATGTGCAAGGCGGAGCAAGGCGCTGGCATTGCAAAGACAGCTTCCGATCCTCGAGCAGACAGTTCTGCATGGGGAAGCTTCACCTCTCAGAGGGCCAGGGAAAGGGTTTGTGACTATCAGCTTTCTAGAGTGGCTGCTCTATGAGGCGATGGGGCCTATCGGCCCGCTTCCGGGTTTTGGCAGAGCAGTCTGTGCTTCTGGCGATGCTGGGCTTGCTCAGGGGTTCGAAGAGGGACTGTGGTCATCCTAATGGCCTTTGACGGCTAGAAGTCACCCTAGGATTTGGTCACGTCTCTTAGTGAAGGAGTTCAGACAGAGTTGTTTGGTGTTGGGAGTTTTTGCAGTTCACTGTCATGCAATTTTATCATAATGAGGTGCTTTTACGCTTAAAAGTCTTGTTTCTCTGCATCAAAAATAATTCCATAAATAGAAATTAACATTTACAGTTTTTCTTGCGAGCATGGAGCTCTAGTATTTTTTATTACATTGAGTTCTTGTTTAAATGATTGCATTATACGTTAGATCACAGCAACATAGACGCATTAAAATTTTTAATAAATATGTATTAATCATAAAAATAACATTGTATTTAAAATGTGCATCTTAATGGGGTAGGTAGGGCTTCCAGCGTTGTTTTCAGTTAGTCTGTGTGTCCGCGGATGGCGTCACTTATGCTAGGTTGAGATTGCACCCAGCCTCGGTTCTTCCCTTCCGTTCTTTCATGGATAAGCATGTAAAGGCCTGCCCACAAGGGGAGGGGCGGGGCTTGCCGTAGTGCCCCTCAAGTCTGTGAACGCCCTCCAAGCGGTCAGCCAAAAGTCACACAGTGCTCTGCTGTTGAAAGTGATTTTTAATGACTCATCAGCTGACAGCTCAATTAGATTCTTCATAAGTTTTGTTGAAAGCCGAGAATCAGAAGCTATGTGACAGGCACAGAGTAACTTGCTGTGCAGTTGTCAGAGTCCTGTCATACACCCTTATTTTGAATTGTCCCTCTGCTTGGCGTCCTGGAGCTGGTTGGACTCCAGGGCAGAGGACTTCAGGTCAGACTCAGGAAGGGTGTGGGGCAGCCCTTTCCCGTGTAAGCGGAGGCACGTTGTTGTGAACAGGGGTCGCAGGGAGAACCCATGCGGGGCCCTGGATTCCGGCATGTTTTCCAGAAGATCAGTTTCAGGAAAGGATGTTTAGAAAGGGAAAAATTTAGAAACCAGTTCCCTTACAGCTGTCTGCATCTGTGTATTCTTTGAAAAGCCGCTGCGTGAGGTGGCATGCATGCCGCAGTTTGAAGACCACGGTCCTAAAGGAGAATGTGCAATTCTCAACACGACACCGTGGTGACCCCCGCCCTCCTTTGCATCCTGTCTCCTGTGCACACACAGACCTTCCACGTGCGCTAAGGCTTCTCCCCACCCCCAGGACAATGACTGTCCAGCGACACTGGAAGGGGGTGGCGAGTGGCCAACTCTTCTTGGCAGTGTAATTGAGAAGGAGCCATGGGGGACCAAACTCCTGGGATATTTTGATCTCTTAAAAACATTTCTTCCTCTTTTTCCAAATACCGTCTTAGCTGTTTCCCTGTACCCGCTCCTCCACACCCGTGAGACTCCGTGTGATAGTGAGCCGCTTTTAGGTGGGAAGATACTACATCCCTTGGGTGTTTGGGGGCACACAGAAAGGTCGAAAGTCACAGCCACAGAACTGTCTCTTTTAAAAAAGCCTCTGTTTAAGTCTCCATGCTGCTCCCTGCCCTGGAACCCTCCCCACCTTCTCCTTCCCCTGAATACTTGCCCATCCTGCAAGGCCTGATTGCGGTGCCCCACCTTTGTAAAGATTTGCTTGCCTTCCTAAGACATTTTTCCAAGTACACCCACATAGTTAATTTATATTCTGTCGCATTTTATGAATATTTATTTTTGCGCTTGGTTTCCCCATTAGGATGTACATTTGTCAAAGATAAGAACTGCGTCTTCATTTACCTGTGCTCCTCTGTGCCAAAACCAGGCCTAGCATGCGGTGAGGGTTGAAGTGCTTGTGCCTGAAGGAGGGAACGATGAAAAAGTAGTGGGAGGTTTTCAAAGGAAACCAGATTGAGTGGATATCTGTCCACCTTTTATTAGTCGAAGAAATGTTTTTCAATCTCCAAATTAACTGCAGTATTAAAAATACGTGAACAAAATACTTCTGCTCATGATTTGCCCGACGTTCTGTGTGGCTGCTGCCAGCAATGTAAACCGTCTGCAAACCCGAGTCCTCCTGCCTGACAGTGTGGGTGGCAGCTGGGCTTTCTTAAGTCACCTGCCCCGTCTTCAGTATCAGCCTTACCTTCAAAGTCACGCTACATTCAGTTTACAAAGGGAACAAAAAGCATCTGCTGAGCAGGACTGCTCAGCCTTGCAGTGCCTGCCCTTGATGGAAGTTGTCCTGGTGGTAATGGTGGTGAAGCCATTAGTGGGGCGTGACCATACTGATTGTGTCACTCTCCTGCTTATGCCCCTTTCTCTCCGGCTTCCTAGGCTTGAGGATGAGAAAGGACAGTCCCATCAGCCTGGCACACAGCCCTCCAGTGCTTGCTGCTGCTTGCCTTGCCCTCCCTCTCTGCCTGGCCTTTCCGCCCTCTGCACTCCAGCCAAGCTGATTATTCTCGGTCCTCACTGGCTCTTTGGACCTGGGGACCGCCTGGAAGTCTTTTCTTGTCCTAATGCCCACTCACTGCTGAGGACCCTTCTTAGAAGTAGCCCCCTTCAGCCCCTCACTTCCAGAGGGACAAGGACACTTCTCAGGACCCTCCGTGGCAGCTCATGTTTACCCTGTTTTAGTTTTATAGTGATCGAGTTTCTGTGCGTTTCCAGCCAGGCTTTGACACACCCCGGGGCAGGGACCTGAGCTAACCTTGTCTGTGTCACCAGCCCAAGGCAGACGAGCAGCGTGCACTCCGTGGCTATTGAGTGGATAAACTGAAAGTCACCTCTAGTTCGATGTCCTTGTGCCTCATCCTTGTGACTTCTGATAACCACGGATTGTCCTGTGGGCATACATCTGTTCCCATTTATTTTGTGTCAAGTCCTTTAAAAAGCCCTTTTGTGATTTCAGGCTTGTGGGGCCCTCGTACTGGAACTCACTGTTGCAGAGTCACCGGTACATTGGGGCCGTTGGGCACTTTCTGGACGCGGGTTTCTAGGGACACGTTGAGACCATGTCATTTCGTCATACTCTCAAAGGTTCTTTTTCCCTGTACGTTGGCCAGACTTGCTCAGCAGTTCAGCAGCTGCTTTCTGTTTGTCCGCAGTGTGCTGGACGTTGTGTGGGTGCCAGCAGCAAAGCACAGCTCCTTCCCAGGGGTCTCACTGTATAGTCAGGGAGATGCACAGATAACCGGGCAGCTCCGATGCAGTGCGGCGCGCTCTTCGATGTGGGTGAGCGAGGGCTTCAGGAAGGCACAGACTGGGTGGCGTGTCCCCTGGGTGGTAGACAGCTTCTTCCCAGACTGCTTCCGGAGGGGTGACCTCTGAACTGATCCTGGAAGGACAGGCGAAGGGAGGCTTGAGAAAGGATGGCATTTTATTTTTTCTCAGAGACAGGTTTCATACATTTCTTTGGTGTGAGAGTCTCCTATAGTGTATTTTTAAATGGGAACCAAGTAGGCCATTTCCACGTAATTGTCCTCGGTGTGCCAGGTGGCTTCTGAACGTCTGTGATTCAGATGGCACTGCTTGCCTGGCGCTCAGGACCACTCACTCAGAGTTTATTCTCACTTCATCTTTCCAACTATAGCTCCTTGGTATTATAGGTCAGGGGGTCAGGAAGCTGCAGCCCGCAGGCCAAGTTCAGCTACCTGCCTGTTCTCGTCCTGCCCTTAGGCAAGACTGGGCCTTAGATCTGGGAAAAGGATCGTGAGCACTGACCAACCAACCCACAAATCGAGTATGGGACAGACCTACAGTGCCTGCTGTGTGTCCTGCGGGGCCTTTTCTGCCCCTGTCCTGTCCACTGAAGTGCTCACCGGGGGTATGCATGCACCCCAACTCCCCACCTCTGCAACTCTGCTTTTGCTATTCTGTTTTTCAGAGTGTCATTCGTTCACCACAGAATTGACACATCAGGCGTTTATTATGTGAGAGCCACATTCTGGGCTCTGGGAAGGTAACAGTGCCGACAATAAGCAAACAGAAACCCAGGACGTCAGTGGTAGAGTCAAAATAATAATGCCTGGTCAGAAGAAAATCCTGAGGGAAACACAGGGACCGGGCAGGGGGATTTCTGGGAGAACACTTACATCAGAGGGACCAGCCAGTGGAAGGGTGCTGAGGGACACAGGGAGGCCAGGGTGCTGGGAGTGGGGTGACAGTGTGGGGAAGGGGGGGTGAAGAGCAAGTCCCACAGGGCCTAATAAGGCACCATATGTTTTATTTTGGTGAATTGGGGAGCCCTTAAATAGATTTACGTGGAGAAGTGATGTGATCCGATTTCTCTTCTGAAAATACGGTTCAGCTCCTCGGGGAAAGCCGAGTAACCAACTGAAGCCAGCGGCACATGGTTTGACGCAGACAGGGTCCCCATTCCCTCCTGCTGCTGTTCCACTGAGAGGTGGCAAAGCGGTGTGTGCCACAGCGTCACTCAGGGTCCAGGCTGCCGGCTGCCTTGCCGCCTGGGGCCTGCCCTCCTCAGCTGCCACTGCTGGGACAGAAGGGGCACGGGATGACGCAACATGTGGGCTAGTTACCACACTGGCTCAGAGATGACACGCCGCTCCGGTTCGGACTTCGTGGGCTGGAGCGTGGCTCACCACGGGAGCTCGAGTTCCTGGTGACCGCAGCAGGAGGCCAGTGAGAGCCTTTGCGGCACATGGGGTGATGGTGGCGTGGCGTTGAGTGGTGCTGGGGAGGTGATGGAGTCGGGTGGGGGCAGGGTATACCTTGAGGGGTCACCCAGTAGGACTTGCAGGTGTCGTGGGTGTCTCCTCGATGTTTTCCCCTTCCCACCATCTTTCCTGCTAGACTGAACGCGATCTCTTTGAGCCTGCCTCACATTGTCCTCTCCTCTCTCCACGTGGCCTGGAAATAGATGTCCGTTGCCTGTTTATTTGTCAAGTGATACAACAGTTCAGCCACTTAGCTTTCGAAACCCACATTTTCAAATAGCAGTTGCAAGTTGCTGTCAGGGAATAGTTTAAGAAGATCTTTGATTGGTTATTGTAATAATGACGTGTGTGAATGGCATGTTCATTCATAGGCTTCACACAAAGAAGGCTAAGGAGAAAAGTACACGGTGGCTACTAGGGTTAGTGAGGAAATTGATGTTTTCCACTGAGGTGCATTTTGTTAATCTTCCTCTCTCTTCTTGCTTGTTCCATCATACAAGAATTCGAAGAAAATTAGTCTACTAGCTGTAAATTCAGTGTTAAACTTGTATTTCTTAAACTCGCTCCATAGTCTTTCAGCCACAGACCTGTTTTCACGAAGTAAACGGGAAAAGCTGAACTGGGCAGTCGAATAAAAGCCCGGGGGTCCTTCAGCATATTAGTCTGCATCTTAGAGGCCCCGGCTCTCTCAGGGTGTCTAACTCGGGGCTGCATTTATTTAGACTCCATATGCTCCCTAAGTGTCATTATTTAGTTATTTTGAAATATTACAATTAAGGCCAAAACTTTTCTGCTGACACTGGCGATGAGGTTAAAAAGTAAAACTCTGAAAACTTCTCTCTCAGGACCAATAGCAAGTTCTGTGAGAGCGTAGACTTCTGTGTGGGCCTCGGCTCGGCGATGCTGAGCCCAGTCTGCGTGTCTGCAGGGAGGTGGTGCATGTGCTTAGGTGTCAGAGCAGAGGGCCTGCCAAGGGACTGCCTGTGGAGGCCGAAGGAACCAGCGAGTCCAGGATGACTGAGTCGAAACACGACTAGGGATTTGTCTCGCAGAGGAGGGAGAGGAGAATTTCATTGAGACAACAAGGTACGTAGAGGCACCAGCGAATAATGAAAGGCCTGTGAGTCCAGAGCTCAGGGTGCGGGTCCCAGTTGTACCGTGAGGCTGGAGGGTCAGCCTGGGGCCAGCTTGTCAAAGTCCTTGAGTTCCACGCTAAGGAATTTGGAAAGCGGGAAGAAAGGTTTTCCTGCAGAGGAATCACGTGACAAATTTATCAGGAAGGTGAAACCTTAACAGGTGGAAGATGGCCTGTGTTTTATGTTAGATGGTCAGACTGAAATCGAGCTTCCATTTAACGAGCATTTTCTGTGGGTGAGACCTTTTGCTGATTGATTGACATGTTACCTCATTGGATTTCTTACCAGCCATTCCAGGGAAGGTTGACAAAGGCAAGCGACACCTTGGACAGTAGAGAAGCAGCTGGACCTACCCGAGGGTGTGGGGACCTGCTGTTTCTCCCGGGCCCTGCGTCCTGCACGTGAGGACGGCCTGCCCTGCTCCTCCTTTCCTGCCAGTCAGTTGTTGAAACTCTTCCAGGCTCTGTAATAGGCTAGGAGACCACAAACATTTGGCCAGCTGGTATACCTGAGCCCATATTTCTTGGGGGAACAAATATAAGTGAAGAGAAAGGAGGGATTCGCTACAATGTGTTCTCATTTGTCCTTTCTGTTGCCCAGCGTTCAGCCAGCGTGCCCTCATACCCGCAATCAGAGCCTGTGAGGAGGCAGAAATGACCGAGCGGGAGCTGTGGGGTGTACAGTGAGAGGGACACTGGTTCGACAGCAGAGGGCTCTGAGCTCATCTCTCTCGCTGGTATGGTGAACCAAGCACATCACTTAACCCCGCCCCCCAGCCCAGTCTTCTCATCCATGCAATGGGGGAAGTAGGGAGGTCTGTTGAACTAAACACGGGTTCTGGTGTCTTATACTTCTCAGCCACAGAAGGGAACGTGCAGTTTATTTGGGCAGAGAAAGTCGATAACGTAACTACGCTTGTCTGTCGGTGGTAGCTTCCGGTTTTGTTCAGTGCCATGGGGGTGGAGGTAGCCATCTGGCAAGAAGCAGGGCCACAGAACTTACTTTGAAGCTGCCTTTGCAAAGCAAACATGTAGTTACAAGTCACTGGAAACGAGCCTACAGAACCTACAGATGTGAGCGCGGGAGGGGTTCACCTCCTGCCGCGGCTGCGGGCATGGGGTCCTGAGGCCTGGGCTCGCTTTTCCGAAGGATCAGAGACACGCAGTGACCAGGTCGAAGGGACTTTGATAGGAGCTGTGAGGCTTTGTCCTAGGGCTCTGTCTGCTGTTGTTTTTAAAGATCAACCAAAAGTCTCTTTACGGCTACAGTAAAATATGCCTTGATAGTTGGCCGGAGCCTAAAACTCAGGATCCAAAGCAGCACAAATCGGCAGGTGTACCGAGGCCCCAGAATGGCTCAGAGGTGGGCGGCGCCTCCGTCAGAATGGGTTGAGATTAGACTTAATTTTGTATTCCTGAGGCCAAGTGTGCTTAGCATTTTCAATATTGTCAGAAAGGTGTAACCCCCGCATACCTAACACAGTGGCGGTCACATGTCAGAATTCAATGAAAACTTGGTTTGTGAGTGAGTAAATACAGAAATAGTCTAGAAAATGTGGAAAGTTGAGAACAAAATGGCTCACAATCGCAACATTTAAACAAAATAGCCGCTAATTTTTGTGTGTGTGCAGTATGTGCATGTGTATGTGTGTGAGTATATTAGATATGCAAGTGTAGATATTTAGATATTAAGTATATATAGGTTTTGTCTTCAGCCGTATGTACAAATATAGCTCAGGTTTTAAATATAACCAGGAGATAGACAGTTTTTTATTTCTGACTCCTAAAATTTTACATTTTATTGTAAACACTTTCCAAATTTCTATGCTGTTTCTGTAGTGCTAATCTTAGTGACTGCATAATATTTTACCTAGTAATTTATTGTAAGCTGGTTATCATTTCTCTTAATGTCAGATAATTAGATTGCTTTTGAAGTTTTCTTTCTGTAGCCTTGTTCCACTTAAAATCTTCCTGCCTGTACTATTTTCTCCTTTTGGATTCTTCCCTTATAATAAGTGATCAGAACTGGGAGTTATGGTTGTAGCACTAACTTTGTTTTTTGCACTATATTCAATACTCTATTTGCACACGAGTTTTATCAGAACACTGCCTGCATTCGGGTATTAGCATTTTTAAAAATCTCTGTTTACTAATTTAATATTATAAGTGGTATCTCCCTGTGTTTGCTTCACAGAAGAAAAACTAGTGTAGTAGAAGTCTCACTCACTGGTTGGAGCTGCACATATTAAAATTGCACTTTTGTCTCTCTTTCTCGCTGACACCTCATTAAACATGCCACATGTAATGACGCAGGGCTGGTTTCTCTCACCGCTGTTCACCCCTTTCTTTTAAAGCTGTCTGTGGAGGCGCGTAAAGAGATGACTAGCAAGGCCATTGAGACAGTCAAACATTTTATCGAGAAGTCGGGGAAAAAAAATTCAGAGGAAGGCATCCAAGAAGCTGGCGATTCTGAAGTGACCTACGCAGATGCCCTGAGTCACCTGGAGAAGTCACTCGCTCACTTGGAGACCCTGCACTGTAGCTTCATCGTCTCTCTGAAAAACAGCGGACAGGTAATGAAGTGAGCACCTCTGCTCTGAGCTCAGGTGCTCCGGTGATGTCAGCACTTTCTCCCCTTTGACCTCCATGGCTGCATTAGTGCTTCTGAGAGGGCTTTCAGCGTTGCAGGTGCCCTTGAGAATGGTCCTCAAGTCTTTACGTTTTTGCCTCCCTGTTGTCGCTTGGTAGTCAGCTCAATCTTCTGTTCTTTAAAAAGGGTTCCAGGCCACTCGACACAGTTGATAACCTGGGAGGGAGGAGCTGAGGAGATGGGAGGGGGGAGAAGAGGGGCCTGAGGTGAGAGGGAGCGGGCGGGTGGCCAGAGCCCAGCAGTGGTAAAGAGGGTGCTTTGCCAGCCCACTTCCCGAGGGCAGGTGTTGTGCTTGCTAACTGAATAATGACAGATTTTGCCCCTGAATTTTCAGAAAAATTCAGAAATAGCTATCCCTGCCTGTCAGTAGTTTTTTCTTAACCAAGTACACTCATCCCGCTTTTGTGTTCCATGTTTTTGGTATAACTTGATTAAATCGTTCCTAGTTGGTTTCTTGTTGGGACCCCTGTGGTGTCTCCGTAAGCATCCTCAGGAGACTCAGGTGCCCCGCCCACAACAAGATGTGGGGACCAGTGTGGTAGGGCTGGCGGGGAAGTGTCTGTGGCTGTGGCAGCTTTCAGTGTGTGTTGCCATGCGGGGCAGTGATGGGGTTTTTAGATCTTCTTTCCCATGGCTGAAAAGTTGACGGATCAGTAAGTGAATGGTTTTCAAATTGGTAGAAACAGTGATTAGATATATAAGTTTATAAAGGTAACATTTAATGCTATGGTAAGTGAACCTGTGAGTGGCCATTAACCTCATCTTTTATTTTTCTTAGATCTCACATGTTTACTGAATTGTATTCTTAGCTTATAAAAAAGTTTTCCTCACTAGAAAGATCATTAGTAGACAGGAGTCCACATAAAGAACAACTGGAAGACTTCAAAATGTGTATGAGACTCATAAATGCAAGCCTCTTAAAGAAAAGACAATGCTAGCGATCTTATTTCATTCTGTATCTCTCAGTGTCTGTTGACCTGTCAAATGAACGGCATTAAATACTGGGATGAGCGAGATAGAAGCCTCCTCAGGGGGCACCTCGGCTTTACCAGCCTCGATTTCGCCCCCCGACATTTACAACGCTATGCTCCGTAATTGCAAGAACCAGGGCAAACACGGAAATTTTAAAATACTTGTCTTATTTTTTTAAATCAAATACAGTACATTCAAATCAGAGAATGGTCATCACTGTCCTTGGACCATGTGTTGTCTTTCAATGAGTAGAATGGTGTATTGGTCCAGGAAGATTACTGATAAAATAGCTTGTTTGTTTCTACAAGGCTGTGACTTAAAGGTACCAAATGGCGGCTTGTGAGTGCTGTTCAGCCAGACCATGGGGGGTCCCTAATAGGAGACTCTTCTGGTTCCCACATTGGACACTATTTGATTTTATTAAGGTACTTTTCATAGTAAATCCTGGAAATCAACAGTCAAGGCCACACATCTGTCCCTTTTAAGTTCAGGCCTTGATTTCAACCTCTAATTACATACCTGGTGAAAGAACATCTTAGAAGGTCAGTGCCGTGTAAGGTAAAGCCCGTCGCCCTGTGGAGGCTCAGTTCCCTCTTGTCTCGGAAGTGACGCCAGTGGGTACCCTGCCTGACGGCCGGGCATTGTTCTCCACAGCAGGTTTCACAGAGGGAGCCAGCAGAGCAGAATTTTGCATGCCTGCCCCTGCTCACCCTCCCCTGCCCCGATAGTTTGTTTATCTTACAGAAAATCCCAGTCATCCTTTTATTTTACCCATAAATATTTCCATGCCTATTTCTAAAAGATACATTTAAACATAACCACAACATTACCACAATTGAAAACACAACCCCCCAGTAACTCTTCAGTGCCATCCAGTAGCCAGTCAGTGGTCACGTGGTTGTTTGAAAGATGAAACGTGTGTTCAGGGTGACTCGTGAAACTGCAAAGAACGTGGGAGGTGCCGTTAGTGTGAAGCGACCGTTTCTGGCATCTGGAAACAATAGTTTGAGTCCCGTTTCTTCAGTTGCTCGTTGTCGCTTCAGGTTTGGCACATCCTATCAAAGGGGAATGGGCAGCGTGGCAAGGGGGTAGGGGCCAGGAGGCTTTTAGATTCTAATCCTGGCACCCTTCATGGCTAGCTATGTGCCTTGGGGCACGTTAGCATCTTCAGTCTTCAGTTTTCTTTGTGTTAGAATGGAGCCAATGAAGACCCCTTGAGGGATTATCGTAAGCACTCAATTAGATAACATACATACGATACCTGGGTCTAATGGTTGATACTCAGTAGATTATAACGTGGCTGTAGCATGATAATAATAGTAGAGAAACTTGGACTTGATGAGCGTTACCCTGTGCTTCCCATCGTGCTGAAGGACTGACTTTCACATGATCTCATTTAACGCTCACTAAATGGTTGCCTCTATTCACAAGAGCCTATTGTTCTCATCTCGGGGTAATGGATACTGAGATCACCAAGGGCCACTGCCTAAAAACTGGTGGAGCAAGGATCTGCCCTCCAGCCTGGGTGGCCCTGGAGCCCGAGCTCTCACCAGCCAGTACACGCTCCTCTGGGTGGTTTCTGGTCACTGTGTCTTTGCTTGGAGAATCTCCTAAATGTTTTACATGTACATGTAGACACTTAATTTCTGTTGGATATTGAGGTGTTGAATACCCCCCTTTTTTTTTCAGGAAATACTGCAGAAATACAGTAACCTCTATGATCTGTCCCGGTCAGAAAAAGGGAAACTTCGTGATCAGGCCGTGGCCATGTGTTTGGATGGTCAGCCTCTCGGGATGATTCAGCAGCTGCTGGACGTGGCCGTGGGCCCCCTGGACCTCTCGCCCAAGGACATAGTGCAGAGTGCAGTAATGGAAATCGTTTCTGCGTTGAGGTGAGCGGTCCCGTGGCCACCAAACAAAACCCACGGTGCTGTTCTGCCAGTAACAGTGCTAGTTTGAGGTGAAATATAATTCATGCAGATGCATTTTCTAAGAAGGACTGTACGGAAGTGAGAGACAGATTAGTCTTAGGTCTGAGAATAGAGACCCATGAAAATGTTCTGTTATTGGTATTGCGTGTAACATGTCAAGGAACTCGCTAACTTCTGGTTAGACACGCCCTCCCTCCACATTGTTCTTGAAGTGAGGGAAAGGCCAGATGGCTTGGGAAATAAGCTAAGCGTCAGGCTGGTGGTGACCTGAGGGTGGGTTTTGATATCTTGCTTTGCTACTTTCCCTTCACTGGGTGGTGGGAAAACGTTCCCCAGGGGTTCTGAGGAAGTGGTACTCAAGGCAAGGCTAACACGTACTGAAGAATTAATTACCTGCCATGAATGGCAGAAACAAAAACAAAAAGCCCCACAATTGAGAAATCCTAACTTTATATGGATGTGCTAGTGTCTTTATAGGGATGTCACCAAGGGGATTAGAGAAGAGGGGGAAGTTAACCTGGGAAAATAATGAGGCATCAAGTGCTTTCTATGAATAATGCAATTAGGCTAAAGGATTTAGCTGTGTTTAATTCATTCTCCTTTTAAGCATTCTTTGTAATTCCGTATTGCTCTTGAGGAACTTTTTGATTAAATGCATGTCAGTTTTCAGCAGCTGAACTGCAATCAAATGAGGCTTTATCAGTGTAATTACCCAGCTTCATACAGTTTTCACCATAATGCTCTGAGGTATCTGGTGATTTCATAGAGAGAGAGAATAAAGTGTGACACTCTCCAGAAATAATAAATGCCAAATTAATAAAGCTTTGTTCTAGGGGCACCGTTGGTGGTGGTGGTGGTGGTGGTGGTGGAAGAACCACCTCCCTCTTTAAAATGATGAAAGAGACTTGATGGCCGCGTTTTGTACCTTTTGATTCGTAGTTACCTTCTTATTATTTCTTAAATCAGGGTTTTGCATGAAGCTCACAAAAATAAATGTTTTGAATATTTATGCTTGATGAATTTAGTGTATTTACTAAAAATTACACATTTCCATTAATAATTAAAGTGAAATAACATGATATTTTTACATTTATAAAATTCTGACATAAATTGTACTTCTCCCTCCTTCGCTGCACCCATTTCTGCTAAAGATCTGATTTGGTTCTGATCTGATAAATACTATACTCAGCACACTGAAGACATTCAATAAATGTGAATTAAATCTTTTAGCGGCTGAAGGAAAGGGGACATCAGGAGTTCAACTACCTCTTTTTCAAAGGAGAAGAAACTCCTATTGACAATATTCATAACATTTATGTTTGAGAAAGTTACTAAAATTTAGTAAGCATAAAATAACAAAGTCACGAAAATAACTGAACTCGGCATTGATTTAAATCATGAATGTTAAATTATTCACAAAACTTATCTAAAACTGTTTTTCTTCTGTTGCATTTTCAAAATTCACTGCAGTTTCAGCTGCAGACTCATGTGATGGGCACAGTAACAGCACCTGTCTCCTGGGCTGTGGGGGTTGTTCAAGGCAGAGCGCAGATAAAGCCCCTAGCAGTGTCTGGTGCCTGTTAAGTACCATGAAAGTGCGAGTACTTCGATAAGAAGGCCTCCAGGAGAATTTGGATGATTATTATTGGATTGGCCAAAAAGGTTGTTTGGTTTTTTTCCATAAGATGGCTCTACTAGTGCTTAGTTGTCGTTAGCTTCATTTGAAACGATTTTGTTAGATTGTATTGTGACAGCTGTCATATCAGCGTGCATTTAAAAAAAACCAAATTTTTGAACTTCTGTGGAGCAATTTTAATATTGAAGATAGAAGGAACTATGCAGCATTTTTGGCATACTATGATTTATTATTTCAAGAGAGGTAAAAATGCAGCTGAAATGTACAAAAAAAGATTTGTGCAGTGTGTGGAGAAGGCGCTGTGACTGATTGGACGTGCCAGAAGTGTTTTGTGAGGTTTCGTGCTGCGCGTTTCTCGCTGGATGATGCTCCACAGCCAGGTAGGCCAATTAAAGTTGACCGCAATCAAATCGAGACATTAATTGAGAACAGTCCGCATTATACCACATGAGAGATAGCCAACATACTCAAAATACCCAAAACCAATAAAGCTATTGGTGAAAATGAAAAAGATCTCTTATTTTACAGAAAAAACTGAAGAGACTTTTTGGCCAACCCAGCACATTGTCAGTGTTCACAGCAGCTCATGTGTTTAATGTTCATTGAATGTTTTTTGAATGACAGAATGCAAGAAGATTTTTTTTATTCTCTCAATGGAAAACATGAATATGAGCTCGTCCTGGGAAGAAACTGTCTCACTTTCACATCGGTGCTTGCAGTAGAGGGCTCGGTGCCCGGGCGGGCTGTGTGGGCCACTGAGGGCTGTGCGCCAACAGTGCACCCCGCCCCGGCCGCTTGGGCAGTCTGAGAGTGAATGAGCTGATGTCTGAGGCTTGCGCAGTCCTCTTCTCAATCAGTGCTCCTCTTTTTCCCTTCACAGTGGAGGTGGCGCTGACCTCGCTGGGCCACGGGACCCGCTCCAGGTCCTGGAAGGGGTCGTTGCAGCCGTCCATGCCAGCGTGGACAAGGGGTAAGACGAGAGAGCAAGTTTGCCGTTTCATCTGCTGGCCTTCCTCAGACTCTCAGGATTACTTTTGTGTACACACATGTATATGTGTGTCTTCCAAGACTAAGTAACGTTTCTAGGTGACTGAAGAAAGAGCTGATGCATAACTAGAGTGTTTTTGCAGGTGCTCACCCATGCGCTCTAGCTCATCTTCTCTTCTGAGCCTTGTTTGCTAAGACAGGCCTCTGTCTTCTTGGCTTCCTCCTGGGAAGGCCAAGGAGTGGCATGCTTTGAGCTTCTTGGAGGAGAAGGGATTTGTGGCCAAAGCGGGTTAACCGTGTGGACGAGGTGTGCAAATCCCTAGAGGGCATATATATTATTTTTTTAAAGCTTTATGTACACTAGATCTGTCTTGTCAGAGGACTCAGAGTGTCCAGGCTGTGTGAGTCTAGAAAGGTAGGTGTGTCTAATGCCATTTTCATAAAGAATTTTTTCATTCACATGCAGTAGAAGTGGTAGGAATAATAGCAACAATGAATTAATAGTTAAATGCTTCCCAGAGTTTACAAAAATCTTTCAGATGTCTGATATCCACGTTGACCTTGTAATGCCTTTTCCCAGTTTTCTTTTTATAATGGAAAATATATAACAATGAAGAAGTGTTTGAAAATTCCCCATAGTTCCATTTATTAATATATTTGTTTTTATTTGCATATTACCTGTGCCGTTGTTGTTTGGGTACAAATACATTTTTACATTGTTTTGATCAAAATGCACAAACACTTTCATTTTATTTACTTGCTGTTCTAGCGTTTTCCTCTTTATACATTCAACGATCATTATTTTGGGCGGCTGCATGCGGTGTTACCATGTTCTCTGAGGGTAGCAAAGCTCAGAGAGAGAACACAACTTTTCTCGGAGCCATAGGCCTGGGCATCGATCCAGGACCCCAGTCTGGCTCTGGCTCGCAGTGTAGCACCCGGTGCCATGATGGCATGTCTCCCTGCCTCACATCATGCCCACGCGTGGGTACAGAACAGAGGATAGGCCGTGTAGGTGACTGTGGAAAACACCGTGGTGCGCAGGGCCCTCTGCTCCCTCTGCCCCGGACTTGGGTTTGTCTGCACCCCTTTCCTTGTGGGCCTTCAGGTGGTAAGGAAGCTACAGCAGTGGCTGATTGAGGCCTTTCACTCTAACCTGACAGTTAGTTATTTTTTGCGTGTTTACTGTGTGCCGTGCTCTGTGCCTTTAAGTCATGAGGACTTAAATGTGGGTAAGGAGTAACCTCCCACCCTGAGGGGCTCAGAGCCTCCCACGGTTGGCCAGCTTGCCCAGAACCCTGGTTCCTCTCCTGAGAGCGGTGAGTGCAGTGCAGGAAGCAAGGTGGAGGGAGCAGTGGACTCTGCTGGGGAAGTCAGGGCAGGGTGCACCCGGCGACATCTGGCTGGTGGGGAAATCAGAGTCTCTTAGCAGGCGGAGGTGGGTAATACAACTTTAGGCTGAGGGAAGGGCCCAGGCAACTGCAGATTTTGCAGAGAGCGGAGCAGACAGAGGTGCGGCGTGGGAAATTCTCAGCCATGTTTCAGAGGCTGCATCTGCCGCAGCCTTGCCAAGCCAAGCACAGCCTGTCGGTCCTCAGGGGGCTGGCTGCTCCCCACGGTCACTGTCAGCCAAGTGCTGCTCTCAGGTTCTGCTCAGCAGGTCCTGGCCTCACCTGATGAAAGGATCTTCACACGCACTGCTTTAAGCCCTTTCCAGTGGGGTGGCTCAGGCTCGTCCACTGGGGGCACCTCAAAAAGATCAGAAGCCTGTGTTTTTCTCAGTGAATTTCCAGCCAAATATACAGAAGAATCCAGCTTGGGTCTCTTGAATACAGACTAGTTTCTTAAGCTTCAGTTTCCAAAGAGGCGGACATTAGGGAATGGGGATGCAGAACAAGGTCTTTCTTTTTATTCCAGAGAACAATTACAAAGGCTTTAAAAAAAAAATCCTCAAAGAATTCTTTTTTTTCTTAAAAAAGAGAAAGAGGAAGAAACACAGAGTCCTAACTTTTATTCCCGGCAAGGATTTCTTTTTTTGAATCACAGTTAAACCTGATACTGTTGACTTCAGTTTCCCTGCCTAACGGTGTGCCTGGCAGAGTGACATGGGGACTCTGGCCCTTTTAAAGGGACCCTCTCAGGTCACTTATTACCTGGCCTGACATGACTACCTGACCTCCAGAAGGCCACACCAGGCCTCTGTGCCCCCACCCTCCCTCTGGGTGACCTAACAAGCCTCCTTCAGTCCCAGCCCTGGAATGTGGCCGCCCAGTGGCCTCCATGGCATCTGTTAGTCAGGAATCACCGCTCTTTCTGTACATCATTCCCTCTGTCTGTCTGTCTGTCTGTCTTCACTTTTGTGCTGTTAGGTTAGGCAGACACCGCCCCATAATATTCCTGGCACAGAGATTGCATAGAAAAGTTAAGAGTTTGGGTGTGTGTGTTAATGGCTACCATCAAGTGTTGGTTTCATGCTTAATTTTTAGGCAGTTTATGCCATTATCAGCATGTCCTTCCTGTCTTTTTATTTTGGTCCCTGTTAACTGCAGCCCCTGCCTCACCCACGAAGGCCCTGCTCCCTTGTGTTCCACCTGTGCTGGCGCAGGTCCCGTGAGCCACAGCCCAGGCAGGCCACGGTGGAGCCTCCAGCCTCTGCACAGCTAGCCCTCCTTTCAGCACAGCCACGTCCCTGTCTCTGGACATCAGGGTTGAGTGTTCGAGGGGTTTGAAATAGTGTCAGAAACCTCTGATAACATCTACAATTACAGATGAGGATAAGGTAGTTACTTATTCAGAGGCTCATGCATGTTAAATTTGCTTTATGAATTAGTATGCTTTCTCCCGTTGTTAATGTCTGTCTGTAGCATCATATTTTGAGAATATAGTCATTCCTTGGTATCCACGGGAGATGGGTTCCAGGACCCTCACAGATACCAAAATTTCAAATGCTCAAGTCCCTTAAATGAAATGGCACAGCATTCGGTGTGCAGGTAATCTACCCACGTACTCCCGTATACTTCAGATCACCTCTGGATTACTTACGATGCCTAACTAATTCAAGGCAGATGTTACATAAACAGTTGTTGCACTGTGTGCTGTGTAGGGAGGGATGACAGAGAACACTGTCCGTGCGTGTCCACTGCAGGCACAGCTGTCCTAGGCGGAGCTCACAGCTCGCGTCAGCAGGAATGCCACTTTTTTCCGCAAGCGGTTTTTGTCCCAGGTTCGTTGAATCTGGATGCAGAGCCCGTGGATACAGAGGGCCAACTGCGTGATCTATGTTCTAGTTTGTGTTCAGAATTAATTAGCTCATTAGTTCGCTTAAGAAAAACAAGAATTTTTAAAAAGTCAATCATTAAAAAATGTTTGAAAATAACATATTCACTAAACCTGAATTAAGAAAATACTGCCACACATTTTAAAATAAAAAGGCTAGGGAACCTTTACTACCCTGTGCCAAGACCTTTCACAGGCCTCTTCAGCAACTCAGTGAATTCTCAGAACAGCCTTATTATACACATTATTATATGCATTTCACAGATTAGGAAATGAAGCTCAGACAGGTTGTGCGACTTGTCCAGGGCCACCCAGCTAAGGACATGCTATGAGTTTCTGTCACCACAGCCCACCTTCTTGTGACAACACAGAACCCCAGCAAAGGACAATACGGTAGTGCTTCTCAGGTGGCATTGTGCATAGGGATCGCGTGAAGATTCTCCTTGAGTAGGTCTTGGTGGGGCTTAAAATTCTGTATTTCTTTCTTTTTAAAAAAATTAAAATTCATTGGGGTGACATTGGTTCATAAAATGGTATAGGTTTCAGGTGTACAGTTCCATAAATAGTCATCAGTGCATTGCATTGTGCACTCACTGCCCAAAGTCAAATCTTCTGTCACCCTGGGTTTGACCCCCTTCCCCCTTTGCTCCCCCCGCCCCTCTTCCCTCTGGTAGCCCCCATACCGTTGCTGGCTGTGAGTTTTTGTGTGGTTCCTTGTGTGTGTTCGTTCGTTACTTTCAGTTTTATGTCCCACGTGTGAGTGAAATCCGACGGCTCTTCACTGTTTCTGTCCAGCTTGTTTCGCTTTCTAACCAGCGCCCAAGCACTAGCTGGCTGGTCCTTGGACTGAGCTCGGAGGTGCAGGTCTGAAGGCATCACACCCTCTGCTTTCTCTCCTCTTCCACCAGCCCCTCGCTGCCTTCATCTTTTTTTATTACCCTGCCTTCATATACCTGTAAAAATATTTTCTAACTGGAATGACCCACAAGTGTGCACCATTATATTAGTGATTCTCAAAAGAATGTGCAGAATCCAGTCCATTCAGAGAACAGACAATTAATGAGGAATTCCCCTGTGCAGTATTCAAACAGGAGGAAAGATTTCCTTTAAAACTATTGGGTCTGTTAGGGGGTTTTGTTTGTCTATGGAGATTGCTACTGAGCCACAGTACCAGCTTCGGCTGTCTTAATGCTTCATGTGTACCTAACAGGGTCTGATCATTCAGACTTCACTGAACTTCTGATATTCGCATTATTTTTGAAACAGAGAAAAGACAAAAGGAAAAAGGAAAAAAGAAGGAAAAGCCCACTAGAGCAAATTATATCCATTTCTCCTTACTCTTTGTGCCCCGTGAAGCGAAAGAAGTCATCCAAGGCTCTTTGAGGACCCGCAGTACGTGACCGTGTGCTATGCGATGCTGAGCCCTGTGCAAAGGTGTGGCCACCCACAAGGGCGGCAGGTCCACTCTCCACCACGCAGAATTTGGGGCCCCTCAGGCCACATGTATGACTGTCTGGCCACCGATTCTGCCTCATTGCAGTAAGATGTGAGCATGCTTTTGATGATCAGTGAAACTCAGGAAAAGCAGCCACAAGCTGGTTACGAGGTCTAATCAAAAGTTAAGATTTGAGATCAGAATTGTGTGCACACCAAAATTACTGCCTTTCTAAGAATTTTTTTAAAATGCAACCTGATGATAATTCTTTGAAAGAATCATGCTTTTTATACTACTGTAATTCCATTAACACACTGAGCATCTGTTTATTTGCGGTCCTGTCTCGTTCCTGGCCAGCTGCCCCAGTGGTTTTGTGGCAGGTGAGGCGATGCCACACCCGGCAGCATGTGTGGTGAGGAGAGCATGTGCTTGGGGGGCGGTCCGTGCACGGAGGCCAGGGCCCTGTGTGGGGTCCGCGTGTCTGCGTCTCTCGCTGCCCACTCACTCGCACCAACTTGCTTGCCTTTCCTCTCTTCTTCTCCCCACAGCCCTCCCTCCCTGCCGTCCCTTTCTTCTTGATCCAGGCCTAGCATGCTGCAGATTGTTCAAATTCGTGTTAGTCATTTGGCGAGGAGCCACTTTTAAAGTCTTTCTGTTCCATTGTGTTAATAGTTCTTGGAAGGCAGAGACCATGTTCTTTCTCATCGGTGTCATCAAGCACAAAGTTCGATGATGCTGGTCACGACAAGAGTGGTGCTGATGCTGATGACATTACCGTTTAAGTGCTTCCTGGGCCACTTGCTGCGCCAGGGCTCTGTATGCATTTTCCTGGTTTCACCTACTCCTCCAGGAAACACACTTTGAGGGCCTTGGTCTTAGGTGTGAACTGAAAGTGGTGACATTCGTGAATTTCGTGGAGAGCTGCTAGGAAAGGGTGCGGCTAGGATTCACAGGTCCTTCAGACTCCCCAAAAGTGCCCCTGCCGCAGCACCGTGCCCTCAGTTCAGTTTGCACATGGTGGATATCCAGTGTATATTTGTGACATTCTCCTCTTTTTGCATCCCAATTTTGCCATTTCTGATACATATTAAGAAGGACATATAGATAAAACTAATAAGTGACTTTGTAAATTTGGGAAATGCTCATGCCAATTACCCACAGCATTTTGTGATTTCTTTTATTCGTAAATACAAATAATAACTTCTGTTTTTTAATTTATATTGCCATACAATTGTATAGATAGCGTTATATACTTAATGGAGCGATTTTCAACCTGTGTACTGTGGCATAGGATTTTAAACACTTGCACTACCTGACTGTTTATTTAGTCAGGGGCACTGACCTCTTTTCCCTCAGGTTGTCAAATAAACAAATGACAACAGCCAACACAGCAATAGCTGTCTGGTGTGAATAAATCGAAATCATACCTATTTTTTTGTCAGATCGGCAAAAAATATATTTTTTGGTGTGCCATCGAATTTTAGTAATGTTTATGTGTGCCCTGAGATGAGAAAGGTTGAAAATCACTGACTTAGTGTTATAGAATTTTATTCCTCTCAGGTTTAAAAATTTCTTGTGGTCTTCTTAGGGTGTGGAATTTGGGGTGGGTGATTTATCGCTGGAAACCTTGTAGCCGCTAGTTACAACAGAGCCTGTATAATTCGGTGTTTTGTCATGGGTCTCCAGGGCCCTCTGGGCATGAGGCTTCTGATGAGGAACCTCGTAAAAGTCATCAGTAGTAATTCATTGGCATCATCACCAATAAGTTGTTTTCCTGAGATGGTCTACTTGGGATTACAAGAGAAGGGATTCTAATACTAGACAGAAATTTGTACAAAATACCCTCTTCTCTGGATCCTTTTAGACTACACAGTTCTTTGAAAGCCATGTGTTCGTAGTTTATCTTTGGGGTGGTTTGAAATTTGCTGCTCTAATCCCATACTGAAATTCTATCACGGAGAAAAGTGGTAGGAAGAACACGGGCTTTGAGGTTTGAACGATTGTGGACATTTGCACCATTTCCGTGAGGCCTCATTCCTTATCTGCAAAGCGGAATTTACGTGCACAGTGAAATGACTGTAGCTAACAGTCCTGTGCTGTGTATTGGAAAGTTATGAAGTGAGTAGGTCTTAACAGTTCTCAAGAAAAAAACTTGTATGACTGCATCAGGTGGTGGGTATTAGCCATACTTACTGAGGTAGTCATTTTGCAGTATATTCATGTATCGAATCCTTATGTTGTGTGCTGTAAACTAGTACAGTGTTATGTGTCCATTATATCTCAACAAAAGTGGGAAAAAATAAAATGAAATTTATAATATCTGCTTTGCCAAGTTATTGTCAATAGTAGTAGTTTATATAAAATCACTGGAATGATGCCTGACACTATTATAATCATTAATTGAAATAAGCATACTGTTTATTAAACTTTGTATAACAGATAGAGCAGCTAAGGACAGTATTTAATGATTATTTTTATCAGCTTTATGTAACTCAATTCAATATAATACTGTTTAAAAATTGCGTTCCGTTGACATAGTTTTTAAATAGCTAATATGGTTTGCCGTAAGACATTTAAGACCTAAACTTTTGCTCTCAAGGAAAAAAATGAAGTCACCCCACAAGTAACAGTTTATGCCGGTCACCCCATGTGACTGCTGGGAGAGGGAGGAAGCCTTGGCGGTTCTGGCTGACCCGTGATTTTGCCCTGCAGAGAAGAGCTGGTTTCCCCCGAGGACCTGCTGGCGTGGCTGCGCCCCTTCTGTGCCGATGACGCACAGCCGGTGCGGCCCCGTGTCCACGTGCTGCAGATTTTGGGACAGTCGTTTCGCCTGACAGAGGAGGACGGCAAGCTCCTGATGTTCTTTCGGACGGAAGCCATCCTCAAAGCCACTTGGCCCCAGAGGCAGGTAAGGGAGCACCTGACTGGTTATTGCATGTTTTCCTTGTTGTTGATAACAGGAGGTCATTTCTTGATTGCTTCAAACTGCCTCCAAGTGAATAGTCGGCGTGGTCACACAGACACCCAGTGTGTCCGTCCGTCCAGCTGTTCATAGTTAAACAAGTGCAGCAACAGGGTTTGTTCTTAGTTTTCCACCTTTGAAGATGCAGATGCAGAATGGACGGCTTCTTTCCTCGCACATGTGTCGTTTTCTCTTCGTAAGATGTAGTCGGGGTTTTTCACAGTACTGGTTACCTGGGGCGGCTCACCCTGGATGCAGCAGGCAGTTTAGCTAATTCGTGTCTTTTGTGCTCTGCCCAGGTACTCAGCCCTCTCTTCTGGTACCCAGGAAGAAACACGGTAGCAAACCATCCATCCTTCAAGGCTCACTCAGGCCATCTTTTCTCCGGAACCTTTCCTAACCATTTCAAACATAATCAAATTTTGAATTGCACACATTTGAGCTTAAATTATTTGTTATTACTGTTATAATTATTAAAAGTTTTGCTCCCTTTCTATCACAAAAACTCTTGAGGCCCTGAGTGCTTCTCATTGCCTTTAGAAGCCCTCAGAATCTGTCGCACTGGAGCTCAGAGCCTCAAGACCGTATCATGGAGTGCCTGGGAATGCTAATTTCCCAGTCAAAGGACTGTGACAGCTCCTGAAGTTTGGCTTAACTTCAAAATTGATGGGTCCTGAAGACAGAGGACCTAAGAGCCAGTAGCCTCAGGCCCGAGCATTAGCAGGCAGCATAGACCACATGCCAGTTACAGTACAGAGTCTGCCCAGATCGCCTCGGCTGCAAGAGGGTTTCCTGGAAGTCGACTCCAACTTTAGTTACCATCTGGTTTTAAAGTTTTGCTTTGTAGTTTATATTTATATCCTTATTATTGTACTTAAACAACAATTAATTTAAAAATGAGTGGAAATATTCTTGAGACTCATCTCAGAGCATCTTCATACTTGTTATCTTATATATTCTTACTTCCCTCTGTGAGATAAATAGGTAAGTACTGTTAGCTATTCTCCAAAAAAGATGGACTTATCAAAGATTCTGTAATTTTGCCAGATTGCTGAAATGGATTGTATTAAAAATCATTCACATTTGAATAATACTCTCCATGTGACCTTACCAACAGTTCATCATTTTGCCTCAAATTACATCAAGAGACCACTCACAGCCTTTCTAAGGAGCAGACTATGAACACAAAGGCAGTAGTCTGTGAAGTATATCCAGGACCTTGACTTAGTAGGTGTTAGAGATGCGCTTGTTTTCAGCAGATGGGAAGGTGTGTGGAGCCTCCCTGGGGAGGCCCTAGATTCTGTCCTGCAGTCTTTGTCAGGTGGAACCTCAGACCTGGCTCATGCTGAAGCAGGAGAATGTTCCTGCATCTAGGTGCTTTCCCCACAGCGCCTCCATTCTCCAGCTGCCCAGCCTTCTCTGTTTTGTCGTCTTGGTGGCTGGAGCCTGGCCGGATGACGCGGCCCGTTTCTCGGGTTTGGGGCTCACTTCATGTTAGGTCAAATCTGCGCAGCGGGAACCTGATGGAGGAAGTGGAAAGGGGAGCGCATCCGTCTTCTCTGTCATGCTGAGGTGCTGGAACGCGTGCCGTGACGTTTGGGCCCAAACGCTTCAGAAATCACATTTCGTCTTCGAAGCGTTTTTCAGTTTTCAGTTACTGTGAGAATAAGTTGCAAATTCTCTGTGATTTCACTGATTTCTGCGATTTTGATTTCTTCGTAGCTTACCTGTCCCCAGACCCACCATGTGAGACAGTTTGGCCTAGAGCCCCCTTCTGAGTGCACGTGACCTGGTTGCCCTGAGTGCACCCCACCTTCTCGTTTGCGATGTCCACGTCCACGCGTAGCCTCGCGTTGCATCACCGTTCCCTTGCAGTGCGCGCCCTGTTCCAGGCCTTCTGGGAAACATCCCTCCCAGGCACCTCCTTTCCAGTCAAGTCGTCTTGTGTCCCCTCACTCCTCCCCCTGTGTAAGGACAGTTCCCTGTTCTTGGCAGCTAGTGGTCTGAGCCTTAAAGGATTTGGTAGTAGAAATAAAATTGTCGTCGCCTTAATGATGCTACTCATAGGCAGTCTTCTCGAAGAATAAATCAGTGGGCGTTTCTTTCTCTTCCTCCTCTGCAGTTAAGAATTCTGGGTCCGTCTGTGTTTCTGATGCAGATCTGTGTTGAAGGGCAGGCGAATTTGGCTGGGGGATCTCTGTCTTACAATAGTACATAACTGCCCGCTATGCCAGAATAAACGCAGAAAAATGTGGCTTTGGAATGGGAATAGCGACAACTTCCAGAATGTCACAGAACTATGCCTGTGGTTGAAGACTGAGCTTGTCTCCATTATTATTATTATTTTTAAACTGTCACTTTTCACAGAGCAGAGGAGGGTCAGGGCACTAGCGGAGGGATTGTACGTGTGCGTCTCCATCCTCCCTCCACTGTTGTTTCATAATCTTGGGGAAGATTCTTAACTGTGGGCCCTGACGCCTGGGTACAGAAAGTAGAGCCTTGAACTCGAGGAGCTAGAGGATGATTTGCTCACCTCGCCTGTCGCTCCTTCCACACGTGAAAGTGTCATCATCTTCACGTTCCAAACACCAAAAAGACCCCAAAATGATGATAGCTCAGGTTCTCATCTTTCTCATTTCTCCCTGTTTCCTTCTCCACTCTCAAAGGTAATATTAAGTATGGAGATGGATTCTTAGAGGGAAGATAAGAAGAGATAATGATATTGCAATGTTCAATTACCAGAAAATAAGGAACTGCTCCCTTTACTGTGGCTGGTAATCCTCTTAGGCAGACTTTGCATACATCAAAGAGGGACTTAATATTTAATTATCCTCGAGGTGCCCACCGTAGTGGCCCCACAGATCAGTGTGTTGCTGGGAAACCAGCCAGCTCCTGCAAAATTAAACGCCACGTCTGTGAAGCCTGCTACCTCACAGGTTCTCAGAGAGACAGCGGTTTCTAGTTTTCTAATGATTAGTTAACAGAATTAAAAATTCAGAGGCCCTCATTTTCCAACAGCTTGAGAGGCCTTCATTTCTATTCCGGAAATGTGCCCCAGCTGGGCAGTCAGGGGGAGGGGAGCGAGGCAGAGGGGGACTGAGAGTGGAGGGCGGGGGGTGGGTATATTGTGCTAATCCCCTTGGTACAATTTATCGGAGTTTTTCAGGTTTTGTAATTTTCTGGTTAACTGGTGCATGAAAAATGTGGGTCAAAATACTGATGTTTCCTTAAAAAAATTCCATACCCCATCACCTCAATATATTTTCCTGTGTTTTTATGTTAAAAAAACCAAAACCTGTGGCTTGGAGGCTTGCCTTTTAAAATTTCAGTGTCTGAATTCATAGTTGTAAGCGATGACCAGAAAGGTTTTGTTTAAGACAACTTCTAACTTCATTACAAATTCAGGTATTTTGCCTATTTCGAAACATGCAGAAACATGTTTACCCTTCTGGTCAGAGGCCAGTTTGAATTCATTTGCCAAAAAGGAAAAAAAAAGGTGCTTCTTTGTCAGACAGAGCTCAAAGAACAGCAGGAAAGTTGAGCGTGCAAAGCTGTATTTAGTTTCCTACAAGTAACTTATTGTTACATTAAATGTCTTCAAAGTTAAGACCCACTGCCGTAAATTATTTGCTTAATCACATGAAAGGTAATGTTTGGTGCTAAAAATATATGTGCACACGCGTGTGGTATATTTGTAACAGGCATGAAATCCCGTTCCTAGAAATAGAGGAGACTTTCGGAGGCAGCCCAGCTCCATAGTCACATTCTGTAGAAAGGGAGACATTTGTCCAGAAAGCAGTGGTCCCCTCCTGAGATTTTAGCTTAAATGCCACCATTTCTGAAATGACTACATCCTAAATTAGTGACCCAGTCACAGTCTATTTGATGACCCTTTAATTCCCTTCTAATCACTTCCCGTTATCTGCTGACTTCTTCCTTCCTCGCCTTGTATCTGTCTGTTTATTATATGGTGCCTGTCTTCTTCCATTAGAATATAAATTCCACGAGAACGGGGATCTTAAAGACACTCATTAAATATTTGCTGAATAAATGAATATTAAATCTTGAAAACTTGTCCAAGATCCCTTTTACAGTGGCAGCTCGGGGCTCCTGCCGTTCAGTCCGATGTTCTCGCCGTGCATGAGGAGGGATTTGGCAATGCTGCTCCCCTGTTGGGTGCACCCAGAATGCTTCACTGCGAGCAGTGGGTGGCTTTCCTTAGCGAGTGGCCTGGCGCTTTCAGGTGGATACTGTTTCGTGTTCATTTGTGAACATGAAATTGACTGACAGTGATTTCTGACCAGCTCGTTGCCTCTTGTGTTACCAGTCACGGCATGTTTGTCCAGGTAGGAGGAGCAAGAGGCCTGAGATGTTAGGGTAGAGCATATGATGATTAAGTAGAGAGAGAACAGCGGTATTTACTGGTCCTTCAAATATTTGAAGACCTGGAGAGTCTCTCTCTCTATGAATTATGGTTCTTCACTTGAAAGGTTTGCCCCCTTGTCAGTGGCATCACTGGGAGGAGAGGGGACAGCAGGGTGTGTGTGCCAGGTGCACGTTATTGTGTTTGATCTCGGGAGCAGCCTTGCAGAGTGGCAGCCATGTCCGTGTTTTGGATGAGGTTGTAGGGCCTGTTGAAGGTCACACCACTGCTTGTGGATGACAGAACTGGAGTCCAGACCCAGTTCTGGCTGATCCCAGAGCCTGTGCCTCTGGCCCTGTGTGTGCCTGTGTGTTATGTTGTATTACTTTGTGTTATATTACTCTCCCAGTAGCCTGACGCAGTGTGTTATTACCTTGCTGTTACATAGGGGGGGCGCCACGGCTCACAGAGCTGTGAAGGGGCAGGGCCAACCGTCACATCTGAGAGTGAGTGACACCCTGCAGGGCAGCGTTTCCAGCTCCATGAATTACGCTGCCAATACCTCATCAACTCCAACTGAAAAGCAAAGTCTGGCCTGAAAAATCGGGCTTCCATAGCCGCTCTTGAAAGTAGACACACATGCATTTATAGGGGCTCATATGGCACGATCGGTTACTTGGCCCAGAGGAAACATTTGGAAGGTGAAACCTTTCCTGTTCTTATTGTAACGCAGAGTTCTTTTTCCTATCATATATCTCATTTTAAACATCACAGAACATCATCTTCATCCATGTGAAGACACGTGCCACGCATTGAAGCACGGCAGTGTGTGTGGGGGCTGTGCCCTCCTGTCTTCATTCCTCCTGGGTCAGCCTTCCTGGGTGGCCACGGCCCTCGCCCACGCTGTCCCGTGGCCTGCACCCGTATTTCAGGCAGAGCAGGAGCCAGCTCCAGTGGAATTCTCTCCGTACCTGCATCTACTGCTCACGTCTCTGCCACAGAGATGGAAAAGCCTGTCAGAAAACAGCTACCCCCTCTTAATATTTAAACTCAGCTCTATTTTCTCAATTTTGGATTTTCTATTTAATAAAACCCATAAATACTCAGAAATGGACACGATGATAATTTGTTCTGTTTATCTTTTCTTGTCCAATAATAATAATTAATTACTATAATTAATACTGTTTATTGAGTCCTCAAGTGTGCCAGGCACTGGTCTAAACACTGCTGAGATCGGTGGGGTAGTGTGACTGATTATGACCAAGTCCAAAGCCAGCCCCACAGCTGAGGACTGTTTGGTTCTCAGAAAACTGGACCTCCTCGCCAGAGGTTTGGGTGAGATCCGGTGCACTCAGTAGGCAGCGTCGGGTGCCTGAAACCTGATAGAAGCAGTGTTTAGCAGACAGGAGTCTAGGACCCTAAACATCACCTCTGTCGTCACCTTTGCAGTTTTGGTGTGTCTATTGGAGTACGGTTTTTTGTTTTTTACTTTGAACCCCCCACTTATGGACAGCTCAGCCTCCCTTGACTGTGTTCACGAGAGGAGTCACAGTGACTTTGCCACTGTAAATCAGGTGTCATCACACGAGCCCTTAGGAGCGGCCCTGCCGCTCGTCGTCAGTTCTGAGGAAGGCAGGAGTGGTGGTGAATCACTGCCATCGGTAATAATCCTCTCCTCTGGGCCATTGCTCTCTGCTCGTGAGGCACTTTTATATGCTTTCATACCTGTTTCCTAGTCCCAGCATCTGAGGATCACGTGAGCTCCTGCCAGTACCTGTAGGAGAGTATGGATTTCAGGAGTGGTGCCCGGGTGTGAGGTCTCTCTGGGCCCCTCCCGCAGCCACAGAGAGATGCAAGGCGGAAGCTGTCCTTGTCCGAGAGCAGGCTACCCCATCCACTTTCTCCAGGACAGTGACTCTGCGTGGTAAGGAGGCTGCAGCTGCTCGACAAACTGACTTGCAGCAAGGACTGAAGTCACCTAATTCCATGAGGAGAGAAGTGTGCGTTTGGAGACGAACGGGAAAGATTCTTGTGCTGGGGTCACATTTGAGTTTCACCCTTGTTCCTGTGACGTGTGTTCGTGGTGTTGGTGGGGGTCTGTACAGTGCCCGTAAACCAGTGCACGTTTTCACCCCCAGCCCGCTGGCGGGGGCTCAGGTATAGAAACAGGTACATGCTACTTTCTTTTTACTGTGTGAAGGGCAGAGTGAAGCAAAGTTTAGGGAAAAAAGGGCAATTTCTCTAAAGTAAATTTTCACTAATCTGTGGAAAGCAAGGCTTAAGAGTCATTTCAAATTCTACATTTATTGCAAGATAAAGGTTAAAAGACAAACGTTAACCCACAATTCTATGATCCTGACGCAGCCATGTTCCTTTTTCTTCTGTTCTGTAGATGATCTATCTATAGATTCTGTCTATAGATTTAATTCTTATTAGAAGAAAGTATAGCACACATTAAGCATTCCACTCTTCTATATATAAAGTACTGTTTAGTTGATAATGTAAATGACATCTATTATTTATTGTGTACCTGCCATGTGCCAGTCTGTTTGCTGGCTCCCTCATTCGCATTTTCTTACATCCTCTTCACAACCACCAGATAAATATGTGTTGTCTTCATCTTACAGAAGAGGAAGTGAAGATGCAAAAAGATCCAGTGATATCTTCAACATAAACATTTTTTCTGTGTTTCCTGGACTTCATCAGCTTTCTCTGAAAGTGGCATATTTTATCACATTACCCTTTATCACTTATTTTACAGTCTCCTTAGGAGGCTTGTGGGAGCATTTGATAGCTACCTACAGGCGGCTTTTCCTCTATGTTAGCGCATGTTCTGTAGTCACTTCATGCTGTAGCTGTTTGAGCACGTATGTCAGTTCTCTGTACTTCTCATGCTGTAGTGAAATATATTTACTCCGTGGCATCTTTATTGTATTTTTTCCCATTACCATTTAGTCTCCTTATATCTCCCTGACCTGAGCAGTCACCACATTGTTGTCCGTGTCCACGAGTCCTTTCACTTTTTTGCTCAGTTCTAGGAATGTAGATGCTTTCATATGGATTGCACTGATTCCTAGAAAACAGGTCCCCCCTTTCCCAGGTCCACGTCTCTGCTAAGCCCGACACTCACTCTCAGGTGTTCAGGGAACTCAAGCCCGACATCAGCACGAGCTGCGCACTCTCACCGCTGCCGGGAGCCTCGGAGACCCGCGGCTTTGACTTGATGGGCTCTGAGCAATCCTTTTCTGCCTAGTTTTTTTTCAGGTGATTTGTTAGATTTAGGACAGTGATTTTCTTAAACGTAAGGTGGCTTGATTTTTTTTTTAACCATTAATGAGCAACATTACTAGTTGTGATATGAAAGCATATTGGGTCAAAACAATCTTCTAGAAAGAAAGTAGATGACATCGTTATTTTTATTATAGTATTTTTATAAGAAATCTCTATTGATCGTTTGCTGTACTGTGTGTTCTCTGCTGACCACTAGGATTTAATTATAGCTCAGTTTCAGAACTGAAAATTTGGACACTTTCATTAGAATTAAGAACAAGAGTTTTTAATATTCCTGTTTTTTTAGCATTGGTCTGGATGTCCTAATCAGGGTGGTCAAACAAGAAACAAATGGGAGCTGTGACATTGAAAAAATCTTTATCGCCATTACTTTTAGATTATGTAATTCTAGTTTCTAGAGAAAACAAGAAAAATACTGAAAATGACTAGCATTAATGACTAGGGTTTATTATAAGTGATAAGATAAATGAGTGAGTGCACACGATAACACGCATGAAACCAGTTCCTAAGACACAGTGTAGGGTCTTAGTAAACACGAGTCTAATTATGAAGGCATCTTTTTAACTTAGTATGCCATCGTTTTCTCAAATAAATCTTAAAGTAAATATTACTCTTCAAAGGAAGAAGAATTGGCTCTTTTACCATCCAGAAAGCCATGTTTAGGAACCTTCATGTAATATAGTTAGCCCCCTTACCACGGGGTACATTCTGAGACTCCCCGTGGATGCCTGAAATCGTGGATGGGACCAACCCCTATATAGATTTTTTTTTCCCTACACATAGTACGTATGGTAGAATTTAATTTATAAATTAAGCATAGGAAGAGATTTCCACAATAACATAGTGGAATAATTGTAGATAGTAGAATATACACTGTAATACAGTTATTACAGTATAAAAGTGAATTTGGTTGCTTATTTCAGGGGATTCCTTGCTGAAATCTTCGTATGGATTCAGTGTTTTCTGGTCCAACACATTGCTGTCAGTTGCACCACATTTTCTGTTCAGGTCTGTGACCCACAAGTTGAATGCCTTTTTTATCTTATGAACTGTGTGTGTGGGGGGTGCTACTTCTGTACTCTTTTCTAAAGAATGGAATTCGGCATTAAGACAAACTCGTCTTAGGCTCTTTTCCAATAGGATGAGTTACAACCGTCTTAAAAGCTGTTGAAAGACCGTTCTCCGTGGATCTCACCCTTCTGTAAATCTTGTGAGCAGAAGCACTTTGCCACGCCCTGGATCCCTAAGGTTTTCTCTCATTTTTTCCTAAAACTTGATAATTTTACATTTAATATATTTAAATCTCTTGTGTACTTTTGAGTAATTTTTGTCTGAAGTGTGACGTTTAGATTGAGGTTTTTTTCCCCCCATGAGATCAGATCCCTCCAGCACCATTTGTTGAAAACACTGTCTCCCATTGAAATGCTTTTGCCCTTGGTCAGAAATCAGTTGGGTACGTTCATTTCTTTGTTCTCTATTCCGTACCATAGATGTTCATGTCTGTTCACCTACCAGTACCACACCAGCTTTCTTACTGTAGCTGAATAATACACTTTGATATCATGAAGAGTCATTCCAGTTATTTCTCCCATTTTATTCTTCTCTGTAAGGGTTGTTTTAGCTATTCTAGGGTGTCTTTTCATATACATTTTATAAAAGCTTGTCTAAGTCTCCAAACAACCTTGCTGGGAATGTGATAGACATTGAATTAAACCTATAGATCAGCTTGGCATCTTCACTATGTTGAGTCTTTCCATCCATGAACATGGTATATCTGTTCATTCATTTGATCTTCTTTGATGTCTTCCATAAACATTTTATACTTTTTCAAACACAGATCCTGCACATGTAAAGA